>JBBKCR010165657.1:0-15932 GCA_037577295.1 Ladigesia roloffi | reverse complement strand
GCTTTTGTGTTCTGCTGAGGAAACAAAGTCACCTTCGACTTGGATGCCCTGGGGGTAAGCAAATAAACATCAGATTTCATTTTGGGGTGAACTATCCCTTTAAATTTCTCACGTATGTTAAAAACGGTTTAAATCGGGCTCGGGATAAAAATTACAGTTAATGTGTCAAGCCGGGCTCGGAAACGAGGTGCTCGGGTCGGGTTTCATTTTCATAGTCCGTAATTTACGGTACGTCATTTGCCTGTTAAAATGTTTGCTCACAACTGCACACCAGTTTATCTAACAATGTGGATTTGAACATGGATACATGAGCATAAAATAAATACAAAATAAACCGTCAGAAGCTTAAACTTCTTAGGTGTTGCTGCATGATTTTACCATTCAAAGAGAGTGGTGTTACATATTTGGGTCGGTATTTATTTTTTTCATGGTAGTTATTTATTCAGAAATGAGAAACCTAGACTTTTTAGCTCATAAATTAATCATAGATAATGCAATGAATCAACAAATGAAAACACAAAACAGCTATTAATGTGTGAAAAAGTGTGTGTGTGGGGGGAGGAGGAGGGAACAGCAATTAAAAAAAATTGCAGTTTGTATGATTGTAATTAAGAGTGTAATATTTGACTACTAAAGCCAAAATGCCCATAAATCACACGTGTTAGAGCTATGGTTGTTAAATTGTTATTATGTGGTATTTTTAAAGTTCCAGTAACTTTTTTTTAAGTTCCAGTAACTTTTAGCCAAAGTTTAGCTCAGATGTCTGATCAATGTCACAAAAAGCCATAAACAAAGTCTAGGTTGCATCAGGCATTTCTGCAGCCTTTCAGTAAGTGAGGCAACCAAGTCCTACATTTACAACTGCAGAGGCTTCAACCCTGGACCTTGGGATACCTGACAAATCCCCAGGAGGCCCTGGACAAAACAACTTCAGATATTGCCAGAAATATGTAATCATGTGAGATTCAGCTTTTAAATCTGGGCAGAGAACAGAACAGATTACCTCCAGAAACAAATGCTGTAATGGTAAATTTTATAAATGTGCTCATGTTCATGTTTAAATTGCGTCTGAAGAATCTAATCTCAGGTTTATTTTTATGGTGAAATATTTATCTTTGCATGCAAATTCTTCCTTTTATTAACCTCAGCATCCCTGAGAATCACAAGCCCAATAAAAATAATGCTAAACACCAGTAGTTTGATCATTTTTCCTTCCCTGCTTCACAAATAACAGCGATGGAGCTCATCCACTTTCTATCCCATGAGCACGCTGAAGTGCACTCTTTCATTCACAAGCAAATTCAGACATTTCATTTAAACTTTTATCTACTGATGTTCATTTGATTGCTTAATTTGTATTTTAGATAGATTACACTAACAGATGTGTCCTTTATTGGTTTCACTCTAAATACACTTTGATGCAAAAATCTATATATCAAAATCAATTGCTTCTGAAACACAAGCCTCTCATACTTGCTTAAGGGAGTAAGAGAATCATTCCTAACATAGAGAGGAACACACAAAACATATGTGCATTTAGCTGCAAGTATACTGGCAATGGATGTATTCCTTATTTAGTTCTGTTTTGCAAGACATCTGACCGACTACTAGGGCTGGGTGTTGTTGCCCATCTCCTGAATTGATTCGATTCTGATTCGATATCGATTTATTTAGATTTACAGATTAATACTAGTTTGGTTGGTCGTAAATTGACTTGAGTGGAGGATATCTCTATATTGACGGACTGTACTGCAATATTACTTGTGGACAGTAGACTTTGCCAATAAGTGATTATTTTATAATTCATCCAATCCAACATTATAATATTTTCTTTTTAAATAGAACATAGTTTAAATTCTTACAGATTTAGTAGCCCTGTTTTGAACATGTCTATTTGACAATGTAATGATAACCACAAAAATGGCTGAACAACTGTACCCGTAAAATTGTTTGAATAAAATGACCCATGTCAGGGTTTAAACAATACTGACCACAACTGGTTAAAGACATAAAACAACTATCAACACGGTTGCGAAATGCAGTGCATAGTCGTCAGGAAAGGATCAATTTGCGAATTTTTATATCGATATCGTATTTTTTGAAGGAAAATCGACATTGATCGGTGAATCGATTGAACCCAGCCCTACCAACTACAGTGCAACTACAAAGGTTCCTAAACTGAGGCACACAAATACTCTGATGTAATTTCAGGGGTTTCCTTACTCCACTTTAGGAACCATGTGTGTGTGTGTGTCTGTGTGTCTGTGTGCATATACTGTGTGTTGAGGGCTGTTTTGTCTTTGATGGCTGATGGTCTGTTTTGCTTTAAATAGTAACATTAAACTCCAGTGTAAACCTAAAGAAGCAAACATCAGAAACAAAAGCCGTTGTGGGTGGGAGAATGGAAAATTATAAGCATTTGAGGTTTTACTAAACAATAATAAAAAACAAACAATAAAATTTGCTTCTAATAAAAAAGGTTATTATTTATTATTTACAAGCCAGATGAGTTTTCCAACATTTACATCTTGCGGCCAAACATTCTGTCTGGATTATCATGCTGATTAACTTCTAATGTTCAAGTATGAAGGGACATAGTTCATTTGCAGTTCATTAAAATCTACTACAAAACAGTGACCTACTTCGCCCATATCAGCTCTCTGACAAGCCGGCTGGATTAAGCCCATCAGTATCGAGCTGCTAACTGAGGCGTACTGAACACACGAGGATGTAATGGCCATGTCTAACAGGCTTGTTCTGTGGAAGAGACCCTATGGCTCAACAGATTGAGGGACACAGCATCAACTCTGTTGCCCTTGAATGGCTGTTCACCATGAACTCTGGGGAAAAAAGTTCAAAGTGAGGAAAAAGTTCAAAGTGACGATGAAATTACTGCAAATTTCTCAACTCAACTCTTTGGTTTTTGCATTCAGTCATCAGTAAGAATCTTACATAGCAAGCCTAGGCATTAGCACAGTCTTAAGCTTTTTAATAGCATTTTTTCATGAAAATAATTAGGTTAGAGCAATTTTGCCCAACTGTATACAACCTTAGTTTTTTATTTGTATGAGATTTAGGTTAAAGTAATACTCCAGTGTTTTTCAGCCTAATCTGTAGCCCCTGTTGTGCGAATGATTAGCCTGGACAGTTAGTTCCCAGAATGTATACAGTGACTAAAATGATGTTAATTAGATAATGAATATGTAAAGATGTTCAGGTAATGGAACATTGTTTACTTTCAGACAATTTTCAGAGGTAAACAAGTTACCAGGTGCTTTTACAGCTACATGGAAGTTCTGCCCTTAAGGGATTTGAAGCTCCAGTTACGCAGGATAACTGCATTACAAACAGTGCCGTCTTTTAATACTCTTTCATGCCATTGTGGCTATCACATTCACTGGTGTGTCTCTTGACTGCTCCATCCAGGCAGCATTGTTGTGTATGAATTATGAATCTGTGGGTATGGATTAAAAAACCGAACTTCAGTTTAGAAAATTTGTGCTCATGGGTTGGAAATTCGTGGGTATGGTTTATTAATTTTTATGGGCACGATTTGTTAAACCGAGGGTATAGTTTAAGAATTCTTGGGTACAGTTTATAAACTGAGGGAACAAACTGCAAATCCGTCGCCATGGATTGTATTTTTCTATAGAAAGTGTATATTCTGTAATTCATGAACACACCACACAGTTTGAACAGGACAAAATTCTTCTCTGTATTTAATCCTGAACCAAGTGAAGCCGCGGGCAGTCAGGAACACAGCCCCAGGAGAGCAGAGTGTGGGGTTGTGAAGATCCCAAGCACTTGCGGTCCAGGTATTATAATCCATGATGTTCTGACCACAGATGCAACAGCTTAATTACTGGGACACCAGCATGGTGTGTGTTAAAGCCAGTGCAATGTGCAATACTTATAATACTGTTTCTATTCAGAGATTTTGTTATATCGTCAGTAATTAAGCATCATTAACATCATTAAAAGTGCATTTTTCATTACAATGTAAGTATAAATACATTTTGTTTTAGGTCACTGCAGTATTTAAATAGTGGAATACAAATAATATAGTATGTATTAATTTAATTACTACTGGGTTTTTTTTTGCCTTATCCAATGTCAGAATATCAGAAACAGCACATCAAGTATACGGAGAATTTCTTGACATATTGTGACATGTCACTCACCCTTGGTATTTAAAATTATTTTCTGTTCATGCAGTTTTACATACATCTCCAATGTATGTTCAGTCACCTTTAATAGAAGGGAAACATGTAGATATCATCATGTTCAGAAATTAGAAATAACACAATCTGTCGGATGATTTGTTTAATAAAGTTGTTTTCCACAGTCACACATGCCAATAGGGCTTTTGCACTTGTCACAAGCAAAGGAATATAAAAATGACGATTCCTTATCTAGGTCACATTACTCTCCCTTTAATAACTATGCTTAGGAACTAAGAGTGATATGAAGAAAGGTGGTGGCTGTGTTTGACCGTGCTGTATTTTCAGAATATAATGAATCAAACAAGACCATCATTAGGTTACAATATTTTTTTTAACTTGCAGAGCAGGTTACGCACAGCATGCGCTTGTGAAGTTCTAATTCAGCCTGATTTGATCAAACTAGCCTTTGAAGTAACAGAGTAAAAAACAGACTTGGCACAATAGCTTAACAGCTTGGAGTGGTATAGAACAACGATTTCCATTAGGCCAGTCACTAAACAAATGTGCCCTTTATCTTTGCAGAATATCTGTTTAAAAATTAAACAGTTTCTTTTTTACATTTAAGCTACCATTCTTCAGTCATGGAAAAGACAGTCATTGTGTACATGGAGGGAGAATATTAATGGAAGTGTAAATAGGTTTTAGAGTCATTTGCTATTTAATTTGGTCCATCTATCCAATAACTAATCTAGCCAGCCATTTTATCAGACTATAGACCTCCTGTTGCTGGATAATTAATCTCGCCCCTTCATCCTTGTCTTTCATCGGAAAGACACCCTAATGACCAGCTATTAAATGGGTGGTGGTCCATTATCAGCACATGAGTGACACAGACATGATAATGGAACTGCCCTGGCAGTGCCAGAGAAGACTAACTGTCATGCTCTAAACACATTTTCTAAATGAAATCTATAGTTGTGAATGGTATAAAAACGTTCATGTTATGTAAACATTCTTTATCAACTGAATTGCTCTTCTTTAGACATTAAAAACAATCTTCACACTACCAGATTAAAAATAATTATCCTCTTACTTTAAGCCACAGTGTATGTTAGGTACTATAAGTATGTATTTTATTGGAAATACCCTTAAATAAACTTTAATATTTAACATTCATCTATAAATTTAACTTAATAAATAACACTGAGGCAAATGTATACCTGATCAAGTCACCTTCACTGTGTTAGATGTAACTTAATAGTAGTGCCTATAAAATATTTACATTTACGTCTACCTGAACTGCTATACTTGCACAAAGTGCTACATTTGCACAAATATATACTCTCTTTGCTACACCTCCTTGTAGTTTCTAGTCTCCTGTACTATAACTCTACTGTATACTGTAAAAATACTGTAGTGTATCTACTATTATAAGTGTGGCTACTTGCATCTATGATCCAGGAGGAGAATATTTCATCACACTGTCTACTTAATGTATATGGCTCGGTGGAAACGAAACTCGACTTGACTTGACTTGAAATACAATTTAATATAAACATTTCTTAACATCTTAATGTGTTTAAAGAACAGTATGTACTCATGCTGACATATCATCCCCAGTGTAGCAGAATTTGTAGTAATTTCATGTTACAGTTTAGAAAAGATTAGTATAGCTTACTCTTGATCACAGCCTGTTTCAGCTGCAAAAAAGAGTCTGATTAAATTTTAATGCTCATGTTTTTGTGATTGATTTTGTAATATATAGGTGAGTGTATCATAAAGAGTGTAAACATCAACAACCTAAGTATAGTAAATACATTAGCTGCAGCTTTTAATGTCAGCAGCTATTCAGTCTGAGGCCAAAAAACCCCAAAACTCATTTTCTCTCTCACTCCGTTTCAGCATTCTGTGACTTGGTGAATAGTTTTTTCCACATTCAAGTGATTTAAGTGTTTACTCTTTGTTACTGAAGCTTACTTAATTACGAAACTGTGATTTACTGTGCGTGAATTTTAATGTGACAAGAGCTAATTATCAATATTCAGCACTAATTTACTCGCCCATTCTTAACTCATGCTGTTCCACTTCAGCTGCTCACAAAAATAGTTAACAGATTGATTTATTTCATTACATTTTGCTGTCCAAGGGCTAATGAGATTTTTTAAACAAACTAACTTCTTTACCTTGCAAAAGAATACTTTGGGAAATGCTTCTGTCCTGCTCGCAGTGAGATGTTGAAGGCTAAAGTGCAACATTACAGGTTAAAACATTCAAGGAATTTGATTCCGGTTGATGGAGTCTCTCAGGTAGAACAGTTTAAATAAAACAATATATATAGCCACAATGAACAACATAATATACAATAATGTACAAAGTACAATATAAGTACGCATATGGATTTATGTATGTAGAGACAAGATAAATGTTAATAAATGTATTTAAAATGTATACTGTTATATATGTGATATAATTTATACGGTCTATTTTAGGTTATGCTGCTTTTTGAACGAGGCACAATACCCAGCAGCCAAACAACAAAAACTCATTTACTCTAGAGGTTGGATAGTAGTCATTTTAAATGAATTAGGGTTGGTATTGGAGCATAAAACACCACAAACAGTACAAATTGACCCAGGGATGCTTCAAATGCATATATTTACTGTAGACTGTGAGCAAATGCTTTCCTGGGTACTGGGAACAGTGGCCATTATGAAAACTCTGGTTTTCTTGGGGAACTAATTTGTCCTACATCTACATCTCTTTATTTGTTTTTGTATATTTGTGCCAAACTTATTGCAAAACTAATGTATCAGCCAACACATATATTTTTTTAAAATAACAGAATATAACAATGATCTCCTGCCCCAGTCTTTCACCTCACAGTGAAACAAGGATGCATGTAATGAACTCTAAAATCACCAGTAGAGAATCACTAGCTAAAACATCAATGAAGATTGAATCAGACTGAATTCCTACTTTAAATAAATACTACATTTAGGACTGAATTTCTAAGCAAAGGTAAATAAAAACATTATAATATTAATTGTATAAAGCAAAGCCATTAGTGACATTAGCTCTTTTTCCTGTGCCTGATTGGTAAGCTTGTGCTAGCCTGATTCATCATGTTGGGTTTTACCACTGTGACAAATGCTGACATCCAGCTGACAGATTACAAAAGACCCATGTGGCTCTTATAGGCAAGCCTCCTCACATTTAATAAAATACCTGCACAAAAATGTCCCCATTTTGGGAGAGAGCCCACATCTCTCTCTTTGTACATCATCTAATATACTAGATTTTTAAAAATAGGCTCCATCTATGCACAGTCTTTGACTATATTGTTTGGAAGACTAGTTTTACTGGGGTTGGGGGTGTGAGTGTAGCAAAAACCCATCACAATAGTCCCTGATCCATTATAATGTGTAGTAAAGGCTTAACAATATAGGAAATTAATAAGAATGTATTAAAATGTGAGGACAAAGAAGTGAGAAATTGCATGAATAGATACATCAATGTTATTTTAAGTTGTTACAGTAACGAGCATGTAACGACAGGTGCCCGCAAGAGGGCAACCCTTAGTTTTCTGTTTTCTTTTGAATCCCCTGATTGCACTGAATTAGTGTCAGCTGTCGGTGTAATCAGGGGTAAATAAGTTTAGTATTTAAGTTTTGTTTGGACCGATTTCCAGGCAAATCTGCATCTTTCTGTCCTGGGTTTGTCAGGCCCGCAAGCCTGTTTTGTTTTGTTGTGAATCTGTAAATAAAATTTGGAAAACCATGCCTCCACGCCTTGCCTCACTCTGGGGAAAAATGGGCACAGTGCGCCCCCCACATGACTGAGCATTCCAAAACCGACGTGAATTCCAATACAACAGACGACAGACTGTTCTCAGCCGCTACAGCTCTGACGCAACCCGGAAAAACAATCGGCGTGTATTTTTGCAGATAACCAATAGTTCCGGGAATCAATTATCGGTGCCAATTAATCTGCAAAACTGATACATCGATCGACCTCTAATATAGACGCAGCAGTTAGTTAAAATACAGTTTCCATTAGTGACAGACTGTCCGTGGTAAAGGCATAACCGTAGAAAATTAGAAGTTTAATTGTATTTGTTACAATCTGGATTTTAGTTAGCAGCAGCAGAAACAATCCTTATCACTGCCAGAAGTCAACACAACGAACAGGCCTGAGGATTAGTCCACAAAACATTAAAGATTAAGGTTAGGTTGTAAGGAATTTTACACAATTCCTGTTTTTATTATTCTTTCAGGTTTACTGGTTTGGCCTATTAGTGGTTAACCTTTACTAATTTCCAGCTAAGAAGTCTTTGTCAAAGCTGGCATAGTGGCACAAAAATCAATTAAAATTCCCACAAATAAGTCAAGGCCTTGATTAACAGCCACCTGCTCTTTTAACAGAAACTTGTTTACTTATTTGTCTTTTACCAATAAATCTATGTAACCTCACTATCAGCCTGTTTTTTAGTGAAAAAATGGAACAACTGATATATGGCACACACACAAAAGCCATATTCACATGTATGGGCTATTATGTGAAAGTGGCTCTCATTAGACTACACCAGTGCCCCCTCCCCGGGTACGACTGTAAATAAGGGCTGGTTAAGGGGTGAAATCGTCCAGTGCTGCATTTCCCTCATATCTCACAGGCCTGAGGTCTGACGTCGGAGGCAGGCAGCTTCATCCAGGGACCTCAACTGCCCCTGAGCTTCCAGGAGCCAGGCCAACTCAGCAAAGCATTCTGCAGAGAATATGAATGGCAGAGAACCAGAGAAGAACCATCTCGTTCCACTGAGCTGCCAGGTCCACTCTGTTATGTTGCCAGGCACGCGGCCAAGGCCCGCTCACAGGGATTTGCTTCCGCGTTAACTGCAGCAGCAGTGCTCAGCCATAATCACTGCAGATCTCCTGAAAGCACACAGGCCCGCCCCACACTAAAGTTTCTGCTCTACAGTAAAATGGTGGAGTCAGATGTATTAGGCAGCATTCATAAAACATGTTATACGGAAGGTTAGGCTAATGAATTAAATATGGCACAGCGGAACACTGTTGAAAACTAAATGTGGCTGAAACGTACCAACATCAACTTCATTTGGAAACATTACATTATCAGTATATCAGTATTATCAAATGAGCCTTTTCTGTGTAACATTGTGGCTATCATAAGGGTGGAGGTCTGAAATGAAAAAAGAGGTTATGCTGGTGGAATTTGCACCAAAAAATTATAAAACTGGGTTTCTGAAACCCAGGCTTAACATCAAACAGGACTGAAAAGCATACTGCAGAACTTCCTCTCCATAACCAGGTGTTTTTTGTCCCATGAGAGCACAGTGAAGTGAAGTTCAAATCATAAAACAAACCACAGCATGACCAGAAAAACCACAAGTGCTCTAACTCAAACTGTGTCTCTGTGTTTTTACTGGGGCAGTTTACTCTGAGCAGATGTTTGAAGCTTTCCTCAGTGAGTTGAGCAAACAACAATGGTAAGGACATGCAGATGCTGAACTCAAAACTTCACATCAGATTTTTGCTATTTGCCAAGATCTGGATGCTACTAGTAAGGATGTCACGATTATAGATTTTGATGGCACGATTATCATCTGGGAAATAATCAGGTTTTCAATGTTATCACAATTATGTCGCATGTATTAATTTCACAATGTAACTAGACAATCACATTTTGTAGAAGTTTTTTACCTTTATTTACTACTGCAGGGCTGCCAACTCTCGCGCAATTAGCATGAGAAACACGGATATGACAGTCTTCACACACACTCATTCCACACCTCCAATTTCTCACATTGAAAATCTATTTTTTCTGTGTTCTCAGCAGTGTATTGGTATGGGTGGAGGAGAAGCTAAATAAAACACGCAATATGCAAGTTGCTGCTTTCAGAACAGAACCATTATTTCCAGAAAAGTAATTTATAGGAAAAGAGAAATGCAAGTTAAAGTTAAATCTGATGTTATTTTGGACAGTTTCTATAAGTCATTTCACCAGTGTTTAACAAACACTAAACGCAACTTTTATTCAAATGGGATAAAATAAAAAACATTTTAAATGGTCCCTATCTAAGAGTGATGATGTATGAAGATGGCTCTATGAATAAACTCCCAATACAGATATGTACTTTGCATTTGATTTGTACATTGCATTACAATTTCAACAATGTTACTACAACATCAGGCCACTTGAAAACATCTGGTCAACAAATTCAGCTGATTTTTCCACCTAGATGGTTTCTATTCTAAAATGACTTTAATTACTAACACTGTTTTCAGGACATTTAAAATGTGATGTTGTTTATCAATTTACTATTTGTTTACTATAACCCTACTGTTAGTAACTGCAAAAGTTATTTTTCTTGCATATTTTAAACAAGCTAAACTTGTACTAGATTGTCCAGCACATCCCACAGATGCTCAGTTAAGATCGATATCTGGGGAATTTGGAGGCTAAATCAACACCTTGAACTCTCCATGTTTCTCAATCTTTTCAATTCTGCTGCTGAAAGACTTTGCTGCAATTGGAGAATTGCCATGAAGGATCGTCCTTGATCTGCAACAATGTTCAGGCAGGAGTTAGCCACGTACACACACCTGGCTGTGCATGTGACACATGGCTTATATCTTTCTTATATACCATGTGAGTTTTTATATGTACAAACCACTGCAATGCAGTACAAATTATTAATGGAATTTTCCTGTGATTCCTGTGAGCCATGAAAATGCACAATTAATCAAAATATGAAGGTCCTGAAGGTCATGGAACAAGGCATGGCTTACTGAAAGTCCTCATTTTTTGGATGAGTTCTCTTTTGAAGAATAACATGCATTGTGATTCTGCCCTTTTCCAGTGATAGATGATTAAACTTAAAAGCCATAATCTATGGAATTGAGCTTGACCACCACAGCCAAACTGGACCTCTTTGAACAGAGAGTGGACTAGTGGTAGGAATTAGTCATGTAGAAAAAGTAGACCTTATATAATTTCTTTATTTTGTATGAAGAAGCCTTGCCTTGTATTAAAACCAGAAGAATTCTGACTAAATCTGCAACACATTCCAACAGCAAATGTCTTCAGAAAAAACAGTTACTATTCAAATATCATCACTGTTGGGCCAAAACCTCGTATGTCCACAATCGCTGTTTTCCAGGAAACTCAAAAAATGTGGTATAATATAAATAAATGAATACTGTGTCATCAAAATTGGTATAAATAGCTTCAACACTTTTCAGTGGTTAATATTTTCAAAATTATACAGACCCACGTGGAGACTGACCAATAGTATCGATCTATGAAATAAACAACAAAGACCAAAAGTGGAGTTACAAGGTTTCCGCCACAGGGTGATGATGTGTAAATTGTTCAAAATGTGTCAAACCAGATGGAGTTCCACCCAAGTTTATACCAATCGTTTCACCTCAAAGCACAAAAATCTGCATGTTTTCTAAACAATTCTGGTCTTTCTGATATCCTCATAACCATATTTGTTATGAACATAGAATATAATATGTACATATAAGTGGATTTTAGACTTCGTTTGGCCCAAAATAATCGAGTGAGTTAAAATAAATGCTTGGCAAATCCTTACAAACAATGATTAGGTTGCTCAAAAACAACTTTAGTATCTTGCAGGTATGAAGACTGATCTAGTTTTACTAATACTCATGCGTTATATATGTAAATTAGTTATTTATAAATGAATACATTAGTTCTTAATAAATTAATCATGTATGCAGTGTAAGCTATTGTAAGTCACTTTTAATTTGCTTTGACTTTTTAGGATTATTTACAGGTCTAACAAGAAAAAAATCTCTAAGTAATTAATATTCTATTTCAAGCAGTATTAACCATGTGTTAACACCCCTGGAGGTAAAGAGGGTACCCTGCTGGCCCAAAGTGGTTGGTTGAATAATGAATAAACTGAATTTGACACGAAAGAGATACCATAGGACCTTAATCTGCTTAAATCAGCACTCAGCACTGATATGTTAGTCAGAACCAAAGTTACCATTCCCTGCTACAAACCAGCACTTTAGTCAGAAATGTAGTCTTAGTTAAACCTAGATCATTATAAATAATATATTTTGCATGTAATTAAAATGAGCTTGATTGGGAACACACACAACTTCCTCACTTCCACTAAAACAGACGTCCATGCCTGTGTGTCACAATCGTGTTTGAGAGGTAGGAAAAGAGGAAATATTTTCCCAAATCAATCACAAAAAAACTTGGTACCTGCATGTCACTGTCTGTATGCCTGAAATAGTAAGTCTAAGAACGAATAGGCATTTTTAGAAGCCATATCTTATTGGTGCTTAAAACTAAAATTTGAAAAAATGTGAAAAATTCATAACTTACCCACACAGGCCCCATCGACTTCTTCATAGCCCTCACTGCACACGCATCGACCCAGTGGCACCAGCCAGTCCCCGTCTGCCCCACAGTAGAGCTTGGGAGTCTCCTGCTCCTCTGCATTTCTCACACATATTCCTTTCACCTCCACCAGTGAAGAAAAATCCACCCTAGGCACCGTGTCTGGGAAAACGGCCAGATTCCGAGAGGTGGAGGGACACTTCTTATAATAGACCCTGACAGAGACAAGGGCAATGCAGGCACCGATGTCCTGGAAGGCCAGGTAGAATCCCTTGTGGGTGATAGGGGTCACTTCTCTCACCTCCGTGTTCAGTTTCAGAATGCGGTCGCCCAAGTCTGTCTGGGTAAAGCTCTCGTCCGCAGCTATGGTGTCAATCTTGGTGAACTGGTCTGCTTTAAACTTCAGACCATGGGACTCGTCACTCTCCAGGTAGAACAGGTTGAAGGTCTCCTTGCATGTTCCTAAAACCCAGGGGATGCTGCTGCAGTCCCGCAGGGTGAAGCGAAGCTCCACATACACCCTCTGGGCACCTTGGCGAAAGATCCAGCCAGAGCACAGCCAGTTGTTCTGGTTAGGTTCCATTACATGGCAGACCTGGAAGGTGTGGATTGGTCGGTTGTGTTCGTCCATCTCTGTGATCGCATCCCACTGGAACGCAAAGTGTAAATTAAGGTATAAATCTTCTACCAATACATTCTTGCAAGCCTCCACATTAACAACAATACTTTCAAAAACTAGTTTTTATCCCAACAAAGGAATCTGCTGTAATAGCTTAAGCTCAATATACACACTTTTTATAACTAAATACACTCTCCTCTAAAGAGAACGCATGGCTGCATATTTTAATGTACAATTGTTTATTTGTTGAATGTAACAAACTGAGAATTTGTTCACTACTTTTCCAAAATGCTACATTCAGGTTTGTGGAGGATGTGCACTTTTTTCCACCTAGAAAATCCACAAAATGTTATTTGCCCAGGTGGTTAGAGCTGATCCTGGATTCAGAAGGTTGTGGGTTCAAACTGTCAGTGACACCACTAAAATGCTTTGACAAATTTCACTATTGACCACTTTACAATTTAGCATATATCAACTATCATCAACCAACATGACCAATAGCAAAGTGGAAAGCTACAGTTCCCACTGCAATACTTCTACTTCTACTTCTACTTCTACTGTAATAAAGAAATCAAAAGGGATAGAGAAGGATTCAGCTGCAGAGGTTTAGAACCATCAGCTATACACAGATCACCCAAAACATTAAAACCACCTAGCCATGAGCCTTGCCAATGGTTTTAATGCTGTGGATGGTCAGTGTATATGTATACAATTTAAACAGTGTATATGTAGTGTGAAAAATATAAAAATATCCACATCTGTGACTACACAAACATAGTGCAAGTTAAAATGTGTAATAATGAGTAAAAATGCAGTTTTCTCCTCTCACATTCTCAATATCAGATGGTGAAATATTTTTAGTCAAATTACAGGTATGAAAGAATAAATGCACACACACACACACACACACACACACAGACACACACACATTAAAGTGTAGGTCTAATTAAAATAGAAAATTCCTCAGAAATTCCTCAAAAGGGAACAAATGTGCCACCACCTTCTGTAAATGTGTCTGGGTTTGTATTTTTCACATCCCCCCCCCCCGCCCATCCGAAAAAATTAACCTGGAATGTCAATCAAGGCAAAAAAAACCATAACACCCGCATCCCTCTCGGTTCCATATGGCATTATATTCTGTGCACGCTGAGTATTAAATTAATGATGCTTACACTCAGTCAACTCCTGGTCCTGCACTAACATTATCTCTGGACAGTGTCATTGACACCATTAATAACTGCCCACACATGGAGGGAGAAGATAGACGGTCTAGAAATATAAGGCTGTCTCTGTATTAAAAAAATACACATATTACTGTTTCATAATCACACACTAAATGGGCAGGGATTCAATTCTCTAAACTTTTTTCTAGAAATGCACACTATTACAGCATTAAATAATTCATTTCATAGATACCCAGTGCACATGGTGAATGGGTTAAATGCAGAGAAAGAATGTCACACTGTTCACACTGAGTAATGTGGCGTGTTCCCGTATGACTACAAAAAGGAAAAGGTGACAGTGGCAGCCATCGTTCACTTTAAATAGAGTTCAGCACCTTCTGCACATTTCATTTTTTTTGCTTCAAAACATAAAAATAACCCAGAAACATTGAAGGGCCTACTTTTTATAAACTTTATAAATATATATAGATAGAAACTAAAATTTTTTTTTTTTTAAATACCGCATGCACATTTTAGCTTCTGAGTTAGGAAGCAGCTGTTGAAGGTCCACTCTTTAGCAAACAGAGATTTTCGTAAGAAAACAGCTCGGTAACTCAGCAGTTTCTTTTGGGTGATCAGCCATCATCATTTAATATAGTTTAGCATCCAGATCAAGAATGAAACAAGTCGCAGAGCTCAGAGGGTTAATGGCACCCTATTCTAGTGATCCTCCCAAATTCTTTCATCCAAGTCATTCATCTGCTTCAAATTAAGAATAATCAATGGCTTTGAATAAGAAAAATAGCAGAGCAGCCATGCTAAAATGTCATCAGACACCCTTCCCAATAGGAGAGAGGTAATATGCTCACTGAAGAGAAGACATAATTAAGTGCATGGCTCACAAGGCTCTGTGACATTTCACAAAAAAAGGAACTCCACCATGACAGATAAAGAATTACACTCTTTCACTGAGCCGCCAGTCCTAACCAGGGTCTCAGGGGTGCTGCAGCAGACGCAGAGAAGCATCACAGGGCAGAGACACAGATAAACACATTCACACACACAAATGTGTCCCTCTAGACTGTGGGAGGTTTCCAAGCAGACACAGAACATGAGAAAGTGCAAATTAAATAAGACCTGGGAATCAAACCCAGGACCTACTCGCTATAAGGCACCAACAATAGCAGACACCGTGTCACCCTGAACATTTCATATGACTTTGTTTCTGAACAGTTCTCAAATATTCATAGCTAGTAGAAATTGACAAATAATAACTTTACTATTTTGCAAAAATACTTAAATTTGTGAGATATGTATATGGATTACAAATGGCATTTGCACGACAACACAAATGATCGAAACGCCATTTGTTAACTACTCTATAATTCTCTATTCATACAAATATTTACTTCACTAAATGTTGCTGTGTCCTGCACTCTCTCTCTCTCTGTCTCTCTCTCTGTTTCTCTCTCTCTGTCCCTCTCTCTCTCTGTCTCTCTCTCTCTCTCTCTCTATCTGTCTCTCTCTCTCTCTCTCTCTCTCTGTCTCTCTCTCTCTATCTCTATCTCTCTCTCTATCTCTCTATCT
>JBBKCR010165646.1:0-15933 GCA_037577295.1 Ladigesia roloffi | reverse complement strand
CGGTTCTAGACTGTTTTACACTGTTTATATTTACTGAAATCAGAGTTTACTGATACACTCTGAGTTCTGAGGGTAGAGAAGATGTTCATTTGAAAAAAACAGAAAACCCTCATGTGAAAGACTACCGATGGCCTGTAATTTTTGCTGTGGTGGGACCAGGGAGGAAAAATGTGGACCCCGAAGACCAGATTGAGTTTAAGGAACTAAATCAAAACCACCAAAAGTGGAATGTGTTTCATGCATTTAAATGCATGTAAAGTGAAAACAGAGCAGCGGTTCTCACCTGGTTGATATCCTGTACCCAGAGAGCCATAGCCTGAGGAGTATTCAAAACAGAAAACATGTGAAATGATGGCGTGACTCAAAATCAATGCCATGTCTGTAATCTATTGATAAGATTTAAATAAGACAGAACTGGGATAGACAGTTAACACTAATCGTTTGCATTGTTAGGGCAGAAAGTGAACAAAACAATAGAATAAAACTATAAAAAATAAGAGACCACTGCAGTTGATTTTTAAACCAGCATCTTAGTGAGTTTGAAACCAGTGCAGTTCCACGCTACCAGAGGTTCGTGAAAAGTACTTGACATTTTGTTTAGGACAGAAAAAGAGTTTCGTTTTATTCTGTAAACGCTGCATCATTTCTCTTATTTTAAAGGAGACGAGGAGAAATATTGTACACAATTTTTAAAAATTCAAGCAAAGCTGTTCGGTTTAATGCTTGCTGCTATAAAAGTTAAATCCTGAGAAACTGAACATTTTTGCAGCTGTCTATTAGTTTGTTTCCAGAGCTGAATGTATGTAGATGTTGGACTCATCAGAGACTTGTTATCTTCACTCTAAATCCCTGGGGGATCTTACTGTGTACAAGATAGCTACTTAATTTAGAAAAGGCCGTTAGAAATTATACTTCTAACAGTAAAGCTCTCCAAGGGGAGTTGCCACATCCTGGCATTTCCTATTTCTTTACTTGGGTCAGAGGCCCAGAGCAGGTTTGGACAGGATCTGTCCCACCAGTGCAACGTTATGCAGGCAGGGAATCATGGCTGAAGTGGTTTGTGAGCTGCTTTTGACTCAGATAATCATTAAACAGTATTGAAGCCGGCTGTACCTGGTTTGGGCGCTTTACTCCCAGCTCCAAGGCCAACACCTGTCGGATACCTCACACCTGCAACACAGGAATCACAGTCAGACCAACACTCCTAACATTCACAGCATGTCCAAATCTGTTCAGACAGTCGGTTTAGGTGCCTGACCTCACTAATGCCCTCATACAATCAGATCCTCACTGCAATGTTTCAACATCAGTACCTGACCTCAGTTTGCTCTCATACAATCAAATCCTCACAGCAATATTACAACATCAGTATCTGACCTCACTAATGCTCTCATCCAATCATATCCTCACAGCAATGTACCAAAATCAGAATGACTTTACTAATGATCTTATACATTCAAATCCTCACAGCAATATTACAACATCAGTATCTGATCTCACAAATGCTCTCATACAATAATATCCTCACAGCAATGTTCCAACATCAGTATGACCTCACTAAAGCTCTTATACAATCAAATCCCCACAGCAATGTTCCAAAATCTGTACCTAACCTCACTTATGCTCTCATACAATCAAATCCACACAGTAGTGTTCCAACATCAGTATCTGACCTCACTCTCATACAATCAAATCCTTACAGCAATGTTCCAACATCAGTTTCTGTCCTTGCTAATGCTCTCATCAATCAAATCCTCACAACAATATTCCAGCATCAGTACCTGACTTCACTCTCACACAATCTAATCTTCACAGCAATGTTCCAGCATCGTACCTGACTTCACTAATCCGTTCATCAATCAAATCCTCACCACAATATTCCCAGCATCAGTACCTGACCTAACTCTCATACAATCAAATCCTCACAGCAATGTTCCGACATCAGTATCTGACCTCACTCTCATACAATCAAATCCTTACGCCAAAGTTCCAACACCAGTTTCTGTCCTCACTAATGCCCTCATTCAATCAGATCCTCACAGCAATGTTCCAACATCAGTATCTGACCTCACAAATACTCTCGGGCAGCAATCTGACCTTCAGTCAAAAGGGGCACAAGCTCCGCCCCTTTTTTGCCCCTGATTTCAGTAGAAACTCTGGGAACCATAAACTATTGTACAGTTTGGAACTGCGTGTCACACATGACAGAACGAGGAGAAAATGATTCAGTCCTGATCTGTTCTAACTGCCCCAGACTGGCCCTGGACAGGAAGCCGAGAGGCATTTCCAGGATAATGCTCTTCCCTGGAGGGTCTTCTGATGTCCTCGGTGGGTCAGTTTACTACGGATTTGTCAACTCAGAGTTCATTTCCTACATTTTTCTTGTCTTGTATCTGTTGATTTTAGTCAAAACTACACAGCCATTTCCAAACTCACTTTATCTCTCAGGACATTTGCAGGCATTGCCCCCACCTAGTGTGTCACCAAGCCCCCCACACACACACACATTCAACAGTCGCTCATATAAATACAGTTCACGATCGATTGTATTATTTGACCAAAATCTCCCCATCTATATAGATATCCATATTTACTAGGGGTCCTTATATATTTACAGGGGGTCCTCGATTTATGACACTAATCCATTCTGTAAAATCATAAAAACATGACTAAGCCACAGAAAAGAAAAAGAATATCTCCCTCACTCATACGGCCCATTACTGCATATTCTTCCACCGCACACAACAAAACTAGTTCACCCATATAGTCCATAATTATGAGGCTAATGGTGCGAGTGGCCAACAATAAAACTACACTATAATTACTATTATTATTATTATTATTTTGGCAGCAGTGAAAAGGGGTCATATTTGAGACTAGGCCTGAAAATGTGTTACCTGTCCCTACTCCTCCCACTCCTCCCACTCCTCCCACTCCTCCAACTCCTCCAACTCCTCCAACTCCTCCCACTCCTCCAACTCCTCCAACTCCTCCAACTCCTCCAACTCCAGCAACAGCACCCGGTCCACCCACACCTGACGGAAAACAAAACACATTTGCATGTTGGTGATAAAGAACATTTACACAAAGCCACTTCCCAGTTCCCAGGCTTCCTCAGTCCCAGTCCCAGTCCCCCCCACACCACCCAGCCCCACCCACACCACCCAGCCTTCAGTCTCCAGAGCAGAATGACAGGTTAGCAATGTTCCACCTGGTGCTTTAAGGGGTTTGGCGCCTGGCAGAACTCCAGTGCCGGTTCCTGCTGGTGCTACACCTCCATAAGGACCTGAGTGAAGGAGAGGCTTTCATTAAAGATCATGCAAGCCTGGCCTAATCCATCACGAGTCTAAAAACAAGCACATACCGTAGCCAGCATAGGGGATTGCACCTCCAGGCCCTGTGGAGAACATCAGAGTCAGTGTCTGAAGACCTTCAGCTCATTTCTAAAGAAGATGATGTTATGAAGCTCTTACCTACTCCTCCAGTCTTGGGGGGCTTTGCACCTGCACATAAAACGTCTAAAGTGAGAAACTTGTTAACAAATGGGGGATTTAGAGAGAGTTAGAAATAACCAAGTGATATAGAGACATCTAGTGTCAGCTCGGAATATTACATTATAAACCATTATAAGACAAATTAGAATTAAGATCTGGCGATCTCTAGTGGACAAATAGGAGCATTGCACATGGACTGTATTATTACTGAGGAATGAAAATGAGAAAGGCACTGTTACATGTCATTAAAGGGCCCATATGCTCCTCTTTTCTTGTCTTTCTTCTTGTCGTTTCTGATTTCATGACAAGTGGCTCATACAAAAATGACTGGATAAACTGTCATGGGAGCACAATATGGACAAAAGTATTGGGACATGCCTGATTGTCAGGGTTTGAGATAGGCCCATTACATCCATTGAAGTCAATCTTAATGCTTTAGCGTACAATACATTTTGGACAGCATCATGCTTCCATTTTTGTAGACAGAGTTTGGGGAAGAACCTGTTTTATTCGAGCTCAACTCTGTCCCTGTGCACAAAGCGAGCTCCATAAAGACATGGCTGGATGAGTTTGACGTGGAACAACTTGACTGGTCACACAGATCCCTGACCTCAACCCTATCCAACAGAAATGGCGTACAGAATGAGTGGGCACAAATTCCCACAGAAACTCCAAAATCTTGTGAAAATGCTTCCAAGAAGAGTGGAAGCTGTTCTATCTGTAAAAGGGGACTAAATCCATAATAAAGTCTATTGATTTAAATTAAATGTCATTAATGTCCCTGCTGGTGTAACAGGCAGGCGTTCCAAGACTTTTGCCAATAATGTGTGTGTGTAAATGATCTAGCTTTTATGACATCACAAAAACAATGAAAACTAAAATGGACTGCTTAGTTTTAAGAGTGAATTGGGCATTTTAAACTATATCAATATTCATGTAATACAATGACCACCTCAGATTTATTTTGTTAATCATATCAGCCTTTAAGTTATAAATTAAAAAAAATAGTACAGGACAGTATGAATATGGCTGAGAAAGGGAGGCCTAAGCAGGACAACATATTCAGAAAAAAAGATTAGAACTCACCAATGCCGGGCTGGACTGTAATTAAAAGTGACAGGAAAAATTAACACTCAGTATAATAATAACCCATTCAAAAGCCTGGTAATATAAGTCAATGGGCAGTCTCAGATGAGATAAATGACTATAAAACACAGAAATGAACTTGATATATGAGAACGTACCACCAGAGGGCGCTGGTACACCTATGCCGCCTGAAAATAAGAGATGGTTCTGTTTAGTGCAAGTCATGTGTAAACAACCCAACTCTCATTATACTTTACCTTTAAGACTGTGTTGAATCATTTTGTTAGTTTAAAAAAAACAATCTTACCAACACCTGTCCCAGCTGTAAAAAAATAAAGAACAGTGATGCATTTGAATATTATAAACTGCAATGTAATTTCACTCTTCAATACACAGCATGTCCAAAAGTGTCCAGACATCCTGTCCAGCTACACTGCTGTAAGATCTGCAATCAAATTCTCACAGCAATGTTCCAAAATCAGGTCCTGACCTTACTAATTCTCAAACACAATCGAATCCTTACAATAACGTTCCAACCTCAGGACCTGACCTGACCAATGCTCCCAGGGCTGCAATCAAAATCTTACAACAATGTTCCAACACCAGAACCTGACCTCACTTATGCTCTCATACAATCAAATCCTCACAGCAACGTTCCAGTGTCAGTACCTGACCTCACTAATGCTCTAATACAATCAAATCCTCACAGCAATGTTCCAGCATCAGGACCCAACCTCACAAATGCTCTCTGAACTGCAACCAAATTCAATCAATATTCCAGCATCAGGACCTGACCTCACTAATACTTTCAGAGCTGCAAACAAAATTTTACAACAATGTTAGATTAGATATAAGTGCTGCAAAGGTGGACAAACTCCCCTGTGTTAAAATTCCTGATTTCAGGAAAAGCCCTACAGGTGTCCACAAACTTTTGGACATATTGTGTGTACTTCAGCAGGTGGGAAGGTACTGAACTCACCGCCAGGCTGAATGACTCCAGCACCAACTGTGAAGAGACCCAGATTGAGCACAGCTGTAATAATGCATAAATGATGCCAAAACTAAACAAAGAGCTGTTTTAACTGAAGACTAGAACTTACCACCCAGCTGCCCAGCTCCTGCAAGGAAACACAAATAAGCCATCAATGCTGGTGACTTTTACGGGTACCAGGTTGGAACAGAAATCTGCTTCATTTGTCTATATTACAGTTTATTAATGATACCAAAGCTGCAAATCATCCAAAATAGGCCCACATTAAACCTTGCAGATGTAAACCTGTGACCTGCTGTGAGCTGAAAAATGACCTGAAAGTCAGACCACACCAGGGCTGCTGTATTTATGATGTCACAGAAACTGACTCGAGATCAGTGCTTCTGCTCCCAAGGTAGAAAGATTCAGTTCACCTGACAGCTCTCTGTAAGTCATACTGTGTCCTAAACTACATCCACAAGTCTGATCCACCTTCATAAAGAGTTGGGTGTGGTTTATTTTTCAGGGTTCACGAACACAGTTAATAATTTTGTCATAAATGAAATGATCGTACCTGGAGCGAGTTTGGTTGCGCCTGTGCAGAACAAGTAGAAAAGACACATAATTAAAATACATATCGACTACAATAAAAAAAAACAACAACAAAAAATACACTCCTGCTCTGCTATCAATATTTTTGCACAACTCAGTGTTTGAGATTTTACATTACTGTGGATGACTTTGGTTTGAGCTACCAAAATCATCCACAGGGGGTCTCTCTACATTGTAGAGACTTGGATTTCTTTACCGTGAAGGCGAATGGAACCAGACGTCTTCGACACAAATCCCGTCGGTTTACTCATTATCGCCCCCAGTGGAGCTCCATGTGTCTCTGTGCTTTGCTATGGATGTTAATGATGGTAAATGAGTGCAGAACCTGAACTACTTCAGTTTTCTTTGGGGACTAGTCTTCCTCATGACGCCCTACATGTATCCCTTCACCATAAATGGGTTTAGTTTTAGAATTAAAAGCTTCTCAAAACTCAGGTGCAACATCATTTCAGGTGTCGGTCACTGCAACCAGAATCATTTAATATAAGAACTTTGTGGGAGGAGCTTTCAGCCGTCTGGTTCCATTCACCTCCACTGTGAACAGGTCTGACTGGTGAGTTTTACACCAGCTCCACACTGAACTCCGCTGTTTGAATCTAAAACACTGCATTCTGCAGGAATTTGGAAGAAAACATACTGCCATGTTGCTGTTATCTATCAGCACTGCTAGATCAACCTATCTCACATTTCCCCAAATCCCCCATAAGTCCCATCAGAGCATCAGCTAAAAGAGTGCCGTGCGCATGTTGGACAGCGTTAGCCGAGGGTTAGTGGGAAACCGGAAGGAGAAGCAGGGATGCATGTAGTTCTTCCGTCGACAGAGAAAATGAAGGAAGGTTCATGCAACAGAGTAGGTCTTACTGGGCTCAGGGGCTATGCCACTTGCGACAATAGGCGTCGGTCCTGCCAAGAAACAACAGGTTGCACCTTCAAGTCGGGCAGTTGAAAAGGATGCAGCACAGAGACCAGCTTTGTGGCCGTCGCCGTGATCAGCGCTGGCAGCAGCCACAGGCACTGCCATGGCGGCGTGGCGTTTTTGGGTGAACGGCTACAGAGAGCTGCATTAGCTTCAATTTGGCTAGGCAGAAACAGCAGAAGGTTCAGCAAGCTTGCTTTTGGGGTATCTCATCCCTGATCAGAGGCCAGTGGAGGGACGGTTATTTCTTGCTATTATATACACTACCTGTCCAAAAATATACAGACACCCCCTGTAATTGACCCAGTTACTTTATAATGACCCATGAAAGGGATGCTGTTTTGAAGCAGCTTTAATTCAGGTCACCATATCTGTGGGCTAGAGAGGTATAAATCCCCCCCAGTGTTGGGCCATGGAGTCTCTGAAGTGATGGGGATCCACCCAGAACCTTTTGGAATTCAGAACCTTTGGGATCCTCAATAATCAGTACCAGCACCAAGAACCATGCCCTATTGTAAAGTCACCCAAACTCATTGGCAGAGCCAAAAGTGGGCCACAGTTGCGCTGACTGCATCTCTGCTTTCTGATTTGTTAAAATATCATCATAATACAGATATTTTTACTGTCTGCACAAAAATACAACAGTGGAGTTGACAAACAAAAGCATGATTGTCTACTTGTCCTGAAGATAAATTTAAATTGGAGTTTTCTATGGCACTCACAACTGTGAGAAACACGAATGTACACCATGCCATTGCTAACAAGTTAGCCAAGTTTTCATTACATGGATAAAAATGCTGAGGAAAATAAAATAAAACAAGAATCTAAAAAATAAAAGGCCACAATGACAAAAGCGGTTCCTATATAGTTTTACTATAAAAACAATGCCAGGGCCACATACACCACCACACTGAAACCATTTCATTCTCACTGCTTTGCTGAGAATTACCAATGAATATCTGATCCACAGTGGTGGTTGCTTTTTTACTGATGTCATCAACTGTGCAGCTACAGTCTGTACCTGTACACCTATATACTGGAGGTATAAAGCAGGGGGGTTTCTGAGAATATGGCCTCTCAGGGAAAGGTAAAACGTCAAGCATGTTTTCTTGGACCCTCCATTCCTCTGGATAAGCACAAAAACCCGATACTTCCACAAGCTGTAAACTACAGGACACGGTTGAGGATACAGTCATTTGAAGAGTTGTGTGGATGGAGGTCTTACCTGGAACAATAGTCCCATCAGGAGACAGAGTTGCGTCCTTTGCTGTAAAAAGAGCAGCATGTTTGATAAGATATGTGGTGTTTGATCAGTTGGTGCAAGTGTTTGCAATTGTCATTCCACTCACCGGCCTTGACAGGAACACCGGTGCCCCCTGGTATCGCCACCCCAGTCCCGGCTGGAGCGCCGGGCGTTGCCCCAGGTGCTAAGATGCCCGTCCCAGCAAGACCCGTACTTGGCACACCTGTGGAACACAACCAAACTGTGAACACAAGAAGGAACGCAAGCAGGTGAAGCAGTGTAGATTTTTAAATGTGGGGGTGGCCTTCATACCATATTTGGGAGGTTTGACTCCAGCAGGGTATCCTGCAAATATTAAAATGCATTTCTACAACTGATGTGCCAACATCGCCTCAGTGAACTTATAATACATGAAATAAACGGTTATTATGTTAGAAGGGTCATCACCTCCAGCCCCAGGTACGACTCCTCCAGCCCCAGGTATGACTCCTCCAGCCCCAGGTAAGACTCCTCCAGCCCCAGGTACGACTCCTCCAGCCCCAGGTAAGACTCCTCCAGCCCCAGGTAAGACTCCTCCAGCCCCAGGTACGACTCCTCCAGCCCCAGGTATGGCTCCTCCGGCTCCAGGAATGGTTCCTGCACCTAAGATCAGGATCATGGACAAGAGGATTTACATTCAAACCTGGTGCTGCAACACTGTTTTAACTGACAGAATCACTAGCTGGTGCACCAAAATAAGATATAACTGTACATTTAGAAAGAAATCATACCATATTTGGGAGGCTTAACTCCACCTGGATACGCTGTAAAAGAAAGTAAATTTTAAATGATCTGCTTTCATGGGGTGTTTTCTCAGCAAGTTGGACAACATGGTCATTTTGTTTAGTTCTACCTCCACCTCCTGGGATTCCCCCGGTTCCTCCAACAACCCCAGCACCAGGCACACCTCCGACACCTGAGAAGACACAAGAGCAGTAATGACTCCAGGTACACTGTCTGTCCAGGGTAAATGTACCAAACACAGTCCTCCACGTCCAACAGTGAGTTGTACAGTGAGATACAGCCTGTTTCTGGTGCAAACGTGAGTGTACGGTACCTTTAAAACGTACGTTTGGATGTTGAGGACTATGTTGGGCACCTTTACATTGCTTTTTTATTACCAGTGGGGGATTACTGTCATAACTAGGCTACATTAATGCGAGAAATCTGTGAAGTATTAATTCACAATTGTTAATATTCATTGTTTAATATCGATTTGGTGGCCTTCCTGATTTAGTCAGCACACTGTGTTTTATCGCTCCACAATGGAGGGCGGTGTCATCTTGCTGCCTTTTACCAAGCCATTTATGGTAAAAAGATGGCTGAGTCTGCTGTGTCCTTAGATCCGCAGGACTGATTTGTTTCTTCACGTTTTTTCACTTTCCAGCCACCATAGCTGAGACACTCTCTCCACTACACACTTGTAAGTTCCATTGCTGTGAGGATTTAATTTCATGGTTGAATTAGTAAGGTCACTGATATTTGAACTTTGCTGTGAGGATTTCATTGCTTGAGAGTATTAGTAAGGTCGGGTTCTGATGTTGGGTGCTCAGTTCTTGATCCGAAGGTTCTAGATGGAGCTCAGTCACTCCAAAGACTTCACACACTGGTGGGTTATACCCTCTAACCCAGGGACATGGTGACCTGAAGTGCTACTCCAGAGTCTGTCCTGTTGGGATCATAGTAGCAACACTTGTTTGCTTCCTTTCCGTTTCGTGGTGTTTGTCGTAAGTGTGCATTGAGACTTACAGCAGATTCTGCTTATTCAGATGTCATATATAATGAAAGACAGGTTGCTGTTGTTGTATTTTCAGTATGTGTTTTGTTGTACAATGATCTCATGCTGCCACCTACTGGCAATATTATATAGGTCACCACAAGAGTTATAAATGGAACTAACGCTGCGTCCGAAATCGCGTACTTCCCTGCAATATAGCATGCAAAACCCAGTATGCGAGGCGAGTAGTATGTCTGAATTCATAGTATGCGAAAAACAGCAGATGAGATGTACCCGGATGACCTAATGCTTCCAGCCAAATCTGATGGACGCTGCACTATCCCATAATGCATCATGTTCAAAAAATGGAGCAAAACGTAGACACGATTCTTTTCAAGTGTATATACTTTCTTTGTGGATAAATTACACTTATGAGAAAAGACCTTAAAAGACCTTTTTACCTCTGTAAAGGTAAAGAAATGCCATTGCATTAAATACAAAATCGCTTTTGTGACGACACATGACACGTGACATCACCAACAGTGTGGATGCAGTATGTCCGAATTCCATTCATACTACCCTAATTCATACGATATAGAACTTACTGATTTAACAGTAGAGCAGTACATACAAATTCAAATGTAGTACCTACACACGTAGAATGGGATTTCGGATGCAGCACATGACTAAATAAATCAGAATGCAAGATGTCCGCCCAGTACTGAGAAGCCTTCCTCCATCTATCATTGTTGTACTCGAGGATGTAAGTTGAAGTAACACTGAGAAATACAACAGCTGTGATGAGTAGACAGGACTTCGTACCTGCAATGCCAGCCCCTGGAACTGCCCCTGGAACCGCCCCTGGAACTGCCCCTGGTATCGCGCCACCCCTGTAAGCTGTGGAACAGAATCAGTGTGACCTCAGTTGTCCCAGAGAGGCTTCATGAAGTTCAGCCTCATCCTCACACTGCCAAACCACCTGAGACCAGGCCAGGGTCTCAAAACATCCAATCTACCTAAATCAAGCGTGTTTACTTTGGGGAACGTGGGGTAAGCTCTTCGTTAGGCATGCTAATTGAGCTGACGGCTTGATTTACCCAGCTAGCTTGACTCTGGCTTTCTTTACTCGTCAATGGGAGTAACATTAAAAGGTTCAAACATGACATCACTGCAACACATGAGACCCCTTATTAGCCAACGTAAACCCAACATGGCCTGAATCTATCCACCATCCACCAACTTACACACCAGCCTCAGCTGTAAATAAACCACAGACTGGTCCTGAAACTGCAAAAATAATTCACAGCATTTTTAATACAATCTTTAGAATTCCATCATCCTATATACTCTCTTAAAGGTCCATTATCCTATACATTTGTCCTAAATTTCTTCTCCAGCCACTATATTGGCATTATGAGGGAATAGTGGTTGGAAAACAAACAGAATTCAAGAAAAATATAGGATATCTGACCATTAAGACAAATTAGATGATGGAATGTTACAGATTGTATTACATTTCTGTGGACTTTTTGTGCAGTTCCACACAATAGTGGCTGGAAAACACACATAATGCAAGAAAAATACAGGATACGGGACCTTTAAATAGTAAATAGAAACTATTCCCTGTATTACACATTTGGCTATGACCTCCCAAGAGGCTTTGACAGTGGGGCTGGAACACAGCAGAGAGGTAAATAGTCTTCACAATCATTTCATATGCAACTTCAACACTGCTTTCACTTCTTTCACCTCTTTATGTTACACATAACAGAGACTGTTACTGCGTACCTCCACCTATTGGATATCCAGCACCAGGAATCACCCCAGGAACCCCGTAACCAGCACCACCAGGACCTGCATCAGAAGGCATCAGGAAACAGCATCAACATCACTGGATATTCTTTTTCAAGAAAGAAAAAAATACTTTTGCTCATTGGTTTTGTCTTTAAAATATATATATAATTCATATAAAAATATAATTATAAATATAATTTATAACACATATTCACATATACTTTACTGTTTCACCACACATACCGTATTTAAGTGCCTTCGCACCAGCGGGATATCCTGAAACACACATCAAATTAAATAAAATCAGTAAATTACTACTTTATCTAATATATATATATATATACCTTTTATTCAAAACAAAACACACACACACACATTGGCACCATTGGCACTTAGAGTGGAGCGTAAACAGAGACCAAAACAAGACAAGATCCTTCACTCTAGACACACAAACAGCACAGGGACCTGCAGAACCTGCAAGTTGGTTTGAAAGGGCAGGAACAGAACCTGCGTTCTGCACGGATCTGAAACGGCACCTCTAGCTAACATGCTAATGCTAGCAACGCAGGGAGTCTGTTCAGAAGAGCAGAGCAGCGCCGGGGCTTAAACTGTTCCCACTTTCTGTTTACACTTAAATTTCCCAGAACCTTCCAGGTATCAGCCTTTGTTTTTTTTTTTATTCATTTTTTTAAATGAATGTTATATCCTTAAACCCATAATCAGTATGAATGTGAGTACCTCCTGGAACAGCGCCGGGCACTCCTCCCACACCTGTACCTGTTGGGATACCTGCACACACAGCACCACACAGATTTAGAGCGATATTCACCGTGAAATATGACAAGACATTCTGGTGCTTTTATAATCTCTGCAGTTTATCCATAAATGTGAGAAATTATTCACTTTGCTTCATTATTCACTCATTTATTCATTAATTCATTTTCTGTAACCACTTATTCCTTACTAGGGTCTGGGTACCCAGAGCCTATGGACGTGAGGCGGGGACTCACCCTGGAGCCCACCGCAAAAAAAAAATTGTTTGAAAAATCTTCATTTGAGATTGAAGGGAATGTCTAAAACAAGGCTCACCTCCTGGCCTGACTCCGAGGCTGCCGATGCCTGGGATCCCCCCTGCCCCGGGAACGCCTGTAAACATCAACACAAGTTCAGCATTTTACAAGAGACAAGTTTTTATACTTTTTATTGTCCCTATAGGGCTACAATGTATCATTTAGACCTACCAGTCCCACAGAAGACTACATAAGAACAACACATCAATAAACAATGTAATTATAAATAATATACTAATTAACCTATACTCGCATAAAACTATACACTAGGGGTAAACCCTACACACACTTACACACTATTCACTATTCAAGAGCTAATTGATCACACACACACACACACACACACACACACATCGCAAACCAAATTCTTGTTTCTCTGTAACCTTGGCTTGAATTCATGCACATTTTTCCAGATTTTACAGAAGCTAAATGTTAATAATAATAATAATAACCTAACCTGAGAGTTACTCAGTTCAGCATTTCAGCCACAATTTTTTATTCAGTTTTACAATGATCAAATACTGCATTGTCATTGTAATTAACAATTGAATTAAAATATTTGATTGTATTATTTTACAATACATTGTATTAGTAGGATATCTGCAGAAAGAGGCTCTAATCAAAGTTTTAGCAAAAATAGAATCCTGTTTCTGAAACTTGACTGCAGAATTGTTTTTTAAGAAAGTTTAATTTAAGAATAAAATCTGGAATTAAGACAGTAAAATAAACAAGAAATAAGAACACACACACACAGTCCCAAAATACTTGACTCACTGATTGATACTTGAGATCCTGTGGTGCCCCAAAAATAAAATTTTTGGGCATGGCAGCGATATCACATTAACATGAAAATGTTAAAATATTTGCTTGTGCTAAAACTGGGATGGATGATCTTACCATACTTGGGAGGCTTAACTCCACCAGGATACACTGAAACAGAAACAGATTTAAAAGTCAAATACAGCATTTTTGTTCGGACCAGCACTCAATACAACATAGTCATGGATCCAGAAATATCCAGATAGTCCTACAGAGTGAGAGCAGCTGTAGTAAAGGTGCCTCCATCGCTGAAACAGGGGTTCACACTCAGCTTGTGTATCCATACAAAAACACAGAGCAACAGGTCTGATCATCCAACATCAGTACCTGACCTCACTAATACTCTCATACAATCAAATTTCACAGCAATGTTCCAACATCAGTGCCTGACCTCACTAATACTCTCATACAATCAAATACTCACAGCAATGTTCCAACATCAGTGCCTGACCTCATTATACCCTCAAACAATCAAATTCTCATAGCAATGTTCCAACATCAGTATCTGACCTTACTTATGCTCTCATGCAATCAAATCATCACAGTAATGGTCCAACATTTAAATAAATTCATGAGAGGTATCAGCTCAGCTGGTGAGTAAAACCCTTTGAACGTGTATTGTTTGATCTGAGGAATATTTACCTCCAGCACCTGGTGCTGTTCCCGGGATGCCCCCAGTTCCAGCCACCACCCCAGCGCCGCCTGGACCTGAAGAGCGAGGAACACAGTGAGGAACATAGTGAGGAACATAGTGAGGAAAACAGTGTGTGCTAATTTATGGTAAACAAATGAATTAAAATTTCAATTAGAGCTTGATTAAGCAGTAATTACCATATTTTGCAGCTTTTGCAGCAGCATACCCTGCAAAGAAAATAAATAAACATAATTTTTTTTAGTAATGGGACAAAGAGGATCACCCCCCTCCCCAGAGAGAGAGAGAGAGCGAGGACAGTTATACTGAGTGATGAGGAGAGGGAGGACCCCCCCCCCCCAGTTACACTGAGTGATGTGATGGGGAGGGCCCACTTAGGAGCCCTCAAATGATGGTTATTTTCCAAAAAAATCACCCAAGAATTACCTCCTGCTCCTCCTGGAACACCACCAACACCTCCCAGTCCTGCTCCACCTAAACCTGCCCTGGCACCTAAAGAACCAGAGAGTGAGACTCTGAACTGACCAAAGCCCATCTCTAGCTCTGTGTTAGTATCTGAGAAAATTCTTCCTTACCGTATTTAGCAGCTTTGGCTTGAGCGGGTGTAAGACCTCCTGCACCTGTAGAAGGAGAGCATGTCAACAACTATTGCATGTGTAGAATATTTTATTGATAAGAAACAAAACATCCGACCAAAACACTACAAAATAAAAAGGAATACCTTTGAAGACACTACAAAAAATGGAGTAGACCAGACAGAGAGACAAGGAAACGAAGGAACTATTTCTACTCAAGGCAAGACTAGAAACATCTGGGACAAGTGGGACAACAAACCAATGAACTCCACACAGGTGAGAACACTAACCAGAGGGCGGGACTACAGAGACGACAGAAAACCAGAATAAAGAACAAGAGCACTTGTCCAAAAACACATGGGAAAGAGAGCAGGGCGAAACAGGGCATGACGTTACAGCAGGAAATGATGGTGGTGTAACCAGAGGAAATCGATATGATACAATAAGACACAATCACATTCTCGAGTTACACCACAGAAATTTGGTGTAAGTCGAAACACACACTAACATGAGTCTCTTACTGATCCTATCACAGCTGTAAAATTATGAAAACACAACTAAACCACAGATAAAGGAAAAGGAAAACTCCTCCACTTACATGCCGCATTATTAAATTCTTCCACCGCACACAACCAAACTAGTTCACCCACATTCTCTGTAAGTACGAGGCTAAAAGTTTAAGCTGAGTGGGAGTGAGCGCCATAAACTCAAAATGTCGTATGTTCAGTTACGTATTATCCATCTCTAACATTCATTTTCATATCTAACATTTTCCAACATAGAATTCATTGAGCCAGTCATGTCGTTTGTAAGTAATCCTCTGTCATTCAAAATGTATTTCCGTATTGCAAAATAAGTTTTGAATCCAAGGACTTTTATAGGAAGACATTGTGCAGCACACCTCCAGCTCCAGGGTAAAGTCCTCCAGCTCCCGGGACACCGGCAC
>JBBKCR010165582.1:0-15942 GCA_037577295.1 Ladigesia roloffi | reverse complement strand
CAGTTTCTCACAAAAAACGATCGTTTCATGTCTTAAGACATCAATGTGTCGTCACGAGCCACGGGGTGTAATTTAGATTTCTCTGTGAATGTTTTTGTACTTGGAAATATAGATTACATTATGAAACTATTCAATATAGAATTATAATTAAGGAATTTTTGGACCGTCCCTTGTCAGAGCATCTCTCACCTTTAAGGAACAGCCCAAGTACATCCTTACGCTGCCACGTGCTATAGGAAAGAGGATCCTTCCCACTTGTGATTTGGAAATAAAGAGTCTGTTGTGTTTAAGTGCTTTTGTTGTTGAAGTGAAGAAAAACATGGTGGACCCACAGTTTGTCTTAAGCTGTTACTAGTTTGGGCTACAGCTTGGTCACCTCCATGTCCGAGACAATCATGTTGTCACTGGCATACACTACAGACATTTTGATATTAGGTTTAAGTGCAGATGTCATTAAAATGTCATTAAAATATTGCATGTCACAACATTGTATACACCTGATCAGACAACAGCAAAAAAACCCCAACAAAAACACATAAGGGTGCAACTCTTTCCATTCATGACTTTCGCTTCGTTCTCCGCCATGTTGAATAGTCAAAGTTCATCTTGACGCAATTCATGTATCAAACATTTCTCCCAGTTCTCCAGTGGAAATCATGTGCAGTTTTCAAGTCGGTTTCTGGTATTTACCATAATTCCCACTGGATTAGAAGGCACCATTAACACTGCACATCTTAGAGCATCACAGCTATTTTATTCTAAAATTCTGGAAATGTTTTTAATCAATTCCACAAGGACACAATTCGAGGTGAGTTTGCATCTCTTTTACATCTTTCTCTTTATATTTAAAAATCCTCAGGCCCTCACACTCATATACTTTACTTGTGTTTAAACTCTGACTTTCTGTTGATAGCGTTTGTTAAGGTGTGTAACTTGGCTGGCAGTAAGTGGATAAAAGAAGATTTTGGTTTTAGTATCACTTTATAGCTGTAAACATAAATGCCATAAATGTAAGCATGGAGGGATTCATGATAAATGACTTGTTTTCAGATATTGGAAGCCTATTGTTGTGTACTTGTAATAACAATTAGGTTAATCAAGCAAATGTATACATTGTTTTCCTATCCATGTCACACCTTGGTCCTTTCTCAATGCAAGACTGGCAGACGCACACACACTCCAAGCGCTTCATTTTCATTCTTCATTACTTTCCACTAGTCAAACAAAACAAAAACTGACAAGAGGGTCAAATTTACATGAGGGTTAAATCATACAGGCATGAAAGGACCAACATAAATGCAATGGTTGACCGGACATAACCAAACTAAATACAAACCCTATCACCACAAAAAACAAACACATACACTAGGGGTGTACAAAGCAAAAATCAGAGTAAAGTAAAAATCCAGGAGTAAAAATCCAGCTGTCTAAATTACAGAGCCAACAGAGCTACGTAAACAGAGCGAACATGAGAGCACCCGACTGCAGACTTCAATAATGCAGCGTAATAATTAATTTCCCCACCAAACTCTGCTTTCCGAAAGTTAGAAACTGCCTCCAGAACCCAGTTAAAGTACAAAAATCTATTCTGCAAAGTTAATCTTTTTTTTGCTCAGCTGAGCCTTCTCTTTTGCTCTCCACTCACCAAGTATATGTTCAAAATAAGAATTCATAAAAAACATTCCACCCCTAACATACACTTACTCCTGAGTACACCGGCCGCTGGAACTCATAACAAGACTAAACTCAAACCCGGTGCACTCAGGATATCAAAATAAAAATCACAAACACTAAAATCCAAATTTAACCAAAAGCGACCCCCGGGGACTGCTGTACAGACTTGATAATCCAGAGTCTTCCACATTCTGGCTCCATTTTAATAAAAAGTCAAAACCTTATAGGTCTACTCCACCATTGACTTTTACCTGTTCAAATTGCCACCTAAATTCTTAGTTTTTAGTACTATATCCCTACTTCAATGTTCAGGGTCACACTGCTTTAAATGTATTTTCTACAACTCTTTTAAATGTATTTTCTACAAATATTTTACATGTATTTTCTACAACTCTTTTAAATGTATTTTCTATAACTCTTTTAAATGTATTTTCTACAACACTTTAAAATGTATTTTCTACAACACTTTAAAATGTATTTTCTACAACTCTTTTAAATGTATTTTCGACAACTCTTTTAAATGTATTTTCTACAACTTTTTAAAAATGTATTTTCTACAAAAAGTCAGTTTCCCCTGTATGTTTTACGATTACTGACAACTTTCATATTTAAGTGTTTGAGCTAAAAGTGACCATCGGTAGCTGTCAGTCATATCTATTAACGAAGTGTTACTTGTTTGAACTAGTTACTACATTTTGATCAACAGTGCTATGGAATGATGCACTTGGAATTAAGCACTAAAATGTTTAAGTCTTCTAGATAGGCCTCCTTTTCCTTGAGGCAGATGATTTTTGTAATTCTATATTTGCCTTAAATTACAAATATAATCTAAATCTTTAAATTGCAAGAATGTAAGCATAAATCTTAAAATCAACAACGAACATGTCTATTGATGGCAGATTCAAATAAAACAAGACCTGTATGTTTGTTGTTTTGGACAGAATGAGGAGTGTACGTAAGTTTCCATTTATCATTTGGGAGTTTCTTGAGTATGTTCCTCCAGGTATCAACCAGATAAACGCCAACTTTTCACTGGAATTTCATTAAGGGGATTTTTTTTCCTGATCAGTCCTGCTCTGGCTTTGCCCAGGTCCGTTAATTATGCTTTTCCACAGAAAATTATTCAGAGACAAGGGAGAGTCACAACCTGGCTTCTCAGTGGGAAACCCCCATTCCAGTCCGGAAATTGTTTCTTGTATGAGAACAGTGGTATCTTACTGCCACCTTGTGGTTGAATTGGGGAACTGCAGAAACCCAGTCCGCACCACTCAGCCTGTCACAGTTCTCTTCAGTGGCTTATAAAGATGTGAAATTCCTGCCATCTTTATCAATAATAAGACACAACATTGTTAGAACATATATATCTTCCCAGTAATTATCTTTAGGTCTGTTTTTGATTCAGTTAAGCAAGAGTTCAACCCAATTCCACAAAACTGTTCATATTAAAATTAAACAAACAAACAAAAACTTCCTGGTCTAAATGGCGAAAGCAGTTCTGGGGTATTTAAACAACATTCACACATTCAGTGCTTGGGAAGAGAGTCTTTAGGTTTTTCCCCATATCTTATACAGGTAATACCACCAACACAGGGTGAAGAAGTGGATCTGATAAAGGGTGAAATGTGACAGGCTCCCTTAACTTTCACACTCATTGTCTATTTTTTTTTTTTTACTAATGTCCCGTTTTCCAAAGTAAGGTGAGGGGATTCCCATGAAGTAGTAGGACGGCAAACCCCTTCAGTAATGAAACTTCCAGTGTAATCAGACGAGAGTATAAAAGCTCTCCCACGGCCTCCTTCAACACAGAGAGCAGGGGAAAGAGAGATAGAGAAATAGAAAGAGAGAGAGAGACAGACAGACAGACAGATAAGAATGAGGTTGTTTATTAACACAGAGTCACAACTGAAGCTGGTTTAACCAAGGTAAGGCAATTCATTCATTCAACTGTGCGTTAACATGCTTTAGTAACTGGTATGCTTTAGTGGTTTCTAATTCAGGTGTGTATTAAAAGTGTATGTCAAGTGTGTGTCTGCTGTAATCAGCTGTACGCTACACATGGCAGGTAGTGGATTACACACGTTCACTTTCCTGTACTGGGAGCATCTCAGAATAATGGGAATGTGTGAACTGTGTGATACGACGGTAAATTGGAGGGAATCCTTGGATGGGGCAATGGCTTCCAGAGAACGATAATGATGAAGGATCGTGTAGAAACTCATCCTTTTAGCTGCTGGGCCGCCTACACAGACAGTGATAGAGCAAGACAGGGAATTTTTCATTTATCATTACAAAGAAATTATAAAATAGTCAAACGTACACACGCTGTGTGTAAAGCCTCACTTTCACTCTTGGTATAAAGAGTCGTGGCTTTAACGGCTTCGTTTTTGAACTAACTGCAGTTTAATCGAAAAGAGTTGGACCTGAAACACTTGCCAACGGCAAGATAAGCATTTAAAGCCCAAAAGAGCAGACTGTTTCAACTCAAAAACAGCTGATGCTGCGGTGGTGCGAATGTGTCCCAGTTGTAGTGTTTTGTGAATCACTGGCTGGACTCATAAATGGGGCAAAAAACGTGGAGCTCAAAGTACCAGACCAAGCATGAGTCAGGGCGAGTCACCGGACAGGAGGGCGAGTCCAGACGCTGAATAAACCAAATAAGCAAAAACATTTTGAGTTTAATTTAAACCAAAAGCATCGTTCTTTTATTTTCCCTCATACACACACACTTTAGTGAACTTCTGAAGGCCTAATATCCTCAAGAGGGCAACGAAAACCTGTTACTGAGCACTGAATGGACTTTGATTCTAAAGTATTCATCATTTGCACATGAACTGAAAAATATTACAACACACCTGTGCCTTTAAACCTTCTTCTGGCAGCAGTTTTGCTGAAATGCTACATTTTATGTGCAAGGGAGGGATGTTCACACTTGAATGTGTATTAGTGTCATAGTGGATAGTGAATAATCCATAGAGATTAGTGTATAGGACTGAATAATGTAGATACTAGGTAGAGTAATTCTATAGACTTGATATAAGTCACATATCCAAGGTTAACTGTATATTTATCAACTGATTTACCATTCAGTAACCAGTATGAATATTTAATTATTCAGTAACTTCAATTGGGAGGGTAAATTATATTGATAATAGTGTTAATAACAACATCGTTTTCACATGTTAGATTCATCCTGGCTGCGGAATCATACATACTGTACATAATAGTAAATTTTGGTACATTAATTGCCACTTTGCCAGGACACGGAGTCTAGTCTTAGTCTTAACTGTAGAATCTATAATTAAAATACCACACAAGTACCAAGTGCTGGACTAAACTGCAACACAACTGGTTTACTACTATTAAAGATATAATTCGCTTTAGTCTTAGGTTTAAATTAAGTTTAAATTAAGGGTGTCATCAAAGGTTCTTAGTATAATGCAATTTAAAGACCATTATAAGAAACCCTTTAATGGATTTTCAATCCCATTTAATCCAGATTTAGGTCTGGGGAATCAAATACCACTGTAGTGACAGAACTTACTGTTCATAAACTACTTAAAATGTACTTAAAAATGTAATATAAGTGTTAATTAGGATAGAGTTAAGTAGGGTTAGCTTAAGGAGCTAAAAAGCCTGATTTTTTACAATTAATTCTTGATAACAGCCTGAAACTTCCTCTGAACTGTTAATAATTATTGCAGAAGAAATGAGTAAAATGTGGTTAACCAGGTGATTTTGGCTTATAATAATGATATTTATATAAACTATGTAGGTCAACACAGTTGAATGAAGAGGCGAGGTTAGAGGGCGTCGGCCTTGTTTCAGGCTTTGGGTTTGAAGTAACGTGCTGTGATTGACATATCAGGTCTGATACGTGTTTGCAGTGTGGGAGGATAGTCCAGGCGTGGCGGCGGCTCTGCTCTGCCCAGGAAATGACTCATTAAAAAAAAAATCCAGACGAAGCATTAACGAAGGCTCTGAGTGCTGAGACAGTGATTCTGGACCCTCTGGGACCCTCTGCAGAGATGTAAGACACTTACTCATCGAGAGAATACACTGTAACAAGCTTCTGAGTGGAATCAGATGTGTTGTTAAGAGTAGTGGGACAGCTCTGCTGGACTGGGATTAGAAAATGGCAGCAATTTGGGACCAAATGTAGGAGCTGAAGCGTTTTCTCACTGTGTTTTATTAGAAAGGAGTTGGGTTTTGAGGTAATAGGGCTTTTGTTCTCTCCCTGGTCAATCAACCACGTGCAACATATGTGACCGGTAGAAATTTGGTGGGAAAATACTGCAGTTTTCATTTGAGCTCACTTTACAGGTACAAGCTCTTTTTGCAAGACAGAACTGTCTGCCTGTATTTATTTATGTAGAAGGCTAATGCAGGTAAATGTGCACCTTTTAGATGTATTGGCTGTTCCACTTAAGCTCGTTCTGAGTGGCAAGTCCTTGTTTTACTACTACAGAAACAAAAAAACAGTAAACTGGCTTAGCACCGCAATAAAACTGTGCATGTGGTGATACATGTAAAGAAAGAGTGCAAACAATGGTGACCAAATCTCATTCTGCAAGTTTCAGGTTCCGAAGATGAAATACATCAGAAAAGAAGCTGTAAAAAGTTTTAGAAGCTCTTTTAAGCTGATAGTCTATTACAAGATGGCGCAAATTCCTAGAAATGATATTTTTTTGCTAATTTTAATTGATTCTGAAGTTCATGTGGTTTAAAAAACAACCTCTATTTACCCTTAATATCGGTTGTTCCACTGTACGCATGGTTCTAGAAGAACCTCTCACTGTTATTGATATACTTTACATCTTAGTCAGGATATTTTACATTACTACCGCAAAAAAGTTGCTTTTTAAAAGAAGCTGAAATTTGTTCTAGGCCTGGGACGGCTCCACAGAACCCATTTAATTACTTTTATTTACGACTGTTTATTTTTGTTTCGGTATTTATGTTATAATGCTTAAGCCAAAAAACAATGGATTTTCAAAGTGTCCTTTTACTGCATTATTTTAGAGCAAACATTTTAATTTTGGTCAACTAGTTCCAATACAGGATCGAATTTGATACTGAGCTTTAAAAGTGATGAACTGAACACTTTACCAAAGTTAACCTCAGTCTGTGAGGCTCGTTAAGTTACATTTATTTCTGAACTTATCTGCTTCCCAGTTTTGTATAGTGTTTTATAATGCAGGGCATTGATCTCAAAACAAATAATTTACTATTGTGACACTCGTGGGTGAATCAGGCCCCTGGTGCTTTAAACAGGGAAATCACCAAACAGCCACAGATAAAGATAAAGGCCCTCATGCTACACTGATTTGCTGAGCTAACAGAAGACTGGAGAAAAAATTGGAGGGAAAGTGCGTGTCAGAGGACGACAGTGATAGAAAAAGTGGCCGCTGAGTCACTGTAGCGAGAGCAGTGCTTGACTCAGTGACATTACTGAACACGCAGCAAATCTCCCACTTCATCAGCGCAGAGTTCCAGTGAAATCAGGTTATGACTCAGGGCCAATCTGAGTACAACTGGAGCCACAGAGAGAGAGAGAGAGAGAGAGAGAGACTCACTCACTCATTCAGTTACTCACTTCTACGCTAGGCAGCTCAGAGCTCAACCACATCTCCAAGGATTCAGAGCCAGATGGACACAAGTGCATCAAAGAGCTGTAAGTAAACACACTAAAGTACATTTACTTCCATCCTGATCCACCAGCATCTCACTCCGCTCTCAGCTCCTGCGGGACACCGTCCACAGGAAACGGAGGTCTGGAGAGAAAAGGTGGCAAGATGTTGGCATAGCTGTTTGCCCTCACCCTGCTATGCCTCCATATTGCCACTTTTTTCCAATCCCATTAGCTCCAAAAGGCCTAAACCGCACAGGCCACACACTGCACTTCTTCTCAAATGTAGCCTGCATGGAAGTACCATCACATACGGCGTGAAGAAACATGTTAAGAAGAAACAAGGCGTGAAGAAACAAGAAACAGGCTGTAAAAATATAAGAAGCCATTACAGTATACGGCATTCTGATTTATTTGTAATATTTAAGGGTAGCTGATGAAAGAAATGTCAAATTTTTGGTCAATAGCATTTTTGTACCAACTCTTTTTTTTATATTTAATTTCATTGTGGTATGTTGGTGTTGGTTGGTCACGCCTCAGATGTAGGAGTTTATATTTTAAACTGAAATTATCCAAAAAGATAAGAATAGAGGTCCTAGCCTGACAGATTAAGAAGGATTAAGAAGTTCCTCCATCATGAACTTCTTATTAGCTGCTATGATTTTACCACAAGTCCTTATTTTAGAAGGTACTTTTACTTGCGCCATCATTTAACTGAAGTGGCAGTTTTTTACGCTGCTGCAACAGAGCAGAAAGTGAAAAAGGCGAAATCAGTCTGCAACAATATATAATTCATTATGTTTCATGTATGTTTTTTTTTTTACTTTTACTTTTAATTTGTCAGATATTTTCTTTCATTTAAGGTAAAAAATGTATATACATATACATATAAACATTTACACATTATTCTCACAAGGCTTTTGCTTAAAATGTGCACCTCCTTGGCAGTGGTGTTAAGTTTTTACTGCATTCTTGCTTGTTTGCAATTATTATAATATTCATATATGTATATACTATTCTCCCGTTGTACACTGAACATTGGGGTTATGTTCCAAGAACACCCACATAATGAAAAAACGGATTGTTGTGATGTGGTAAAAAAAAAAAAAAGCCTATTTTATAATGTAAGCACGTGCCTCTAAATAACCTCCCAAAACTTAATTTAATTTTAAACTCAGATTAATACATCCAAAAAAAGGTAAAACCCATATCCATTCTGTACAGTTTACACTGAAATCCTGCAGTGCTAGAATATAAATACCTATGTTACCCTTGTATAGAATGGACTGTAATTCATGCACGTGCATTTTCTTTAGTATAAGCAGGGAAATATATTAATAAATTCATTTACAGTAATAAAAAATACAGGGCTTCAAGTACAACAGTATTTCACTGTCCCAAGACGCCTTTCTTTGTGTTTTTATTTACAGTACCAAACCATTTATTTTTTATATGGAAATGTAATTAAAATAACAGTAATATGTTGGTTACAAAATTAGCAAAACATATTTCCTTAATAATTTAGCAATAAAATGCATGAAATTATTGATTGCCACGAATTAATCTGCAACAACATGGCCCCTCATCCTCGTGCTGGTTGTTTATGTTTGGGGCAGCACTGGGAGGCTCATTCTGGTCAGGTGCACGATTACTTTGCAAACCGCCCAAACGACCAGCACAAGGACGAGGGGGCATGGTGGGCAAGGCCCGGACATCACCAAAAAAAATAAAAGGATCCCTGCAGTTTCCACATTAGTGCGGGGGGTTCTGAGGATGATTAGTTCACTTCTAAGAAAAAATCTAGAGAGACTTAAATCGTGACTGCTGATCTGCATATTAGTGTGGTGTTACTGTATGTATGTATGTATATATATATACAGTAACAACACACACACACACACCCACACACACACAAATGCTCTCCCAGGCTTTACCATTTCCAACCGAATGATAAAAGTGCGGAAATGTTTTCAATGTTCCTCATGTTTAACACAATCTGCTCTAATAAACATGGTCAGTTGTGTAACTATAGCAGGTTCAGCAGGTGCACAAGGGCCCCTGATCTCTCGGGGCCCATCTCTACCACAGACCCGCCTCCTTTAAAAGAACAAAACAAAACTTGGCCTTAAAAATCCAACCATCAAATAAAAACGTGTGTAATGCAGGTCTGCAGGTTTGCAGAAAGCTCCAGTAAAGAGGAGCGGAGTGGAGACGCCACAAGATGTGTGGGGTGTCTGGACCACCACGAAATTGTATGTACCTTCTGCCTGCGGTGTGTGTGTGTGTGTGTGTGTGTGTGTGTAAGCACGCTCCCTGAACATGGATAAGTTAGTAACTGATGACACTAATCTGTGTTTCATATCCGGGTCTGTTTGATCTCTGCTGTGTCTAATTACAGTATTTTTGTTTGGTTGTTTTTTTTTCTTTATGCTAATATTTGTATTAATGAAACTTGTTTTTCAAATAAAACGTTTTAATTCTTTAATTTATTATTTTAAACTTTGAGTACAGTGTGTGTGGACCCCCTGAAATCTGCCACTGAACTGCAATTTATATAAACTCCCTCTGTGCTTCTGGTTCTGTGCAGGACTGTAGTCGCCCTGAATGTGTATCAGAGCTAAAACATCCTCGGGATTCATCTGAAACCGCATAAGGGTCGTATTTTTATTTATCTTGTTACGTCACTGAACAGGATGTGATTTTCATTGCTACATTTATAGTTTTGTTAGTAGACCTAAGAATATTCTCAAATTTGAAGTCATTAAGTTGGCCAGAGTTAATCAAAGCTCAAATTGAGTTTAATCCCAAAATGCTGAAGCTGCATTTAAACCTATTTTGGATTTTTAAACTTGTACAAAATGCTTATAAACTAATGCTTAACTCATTTGTATTCCTCTAATAAAAGCGTTACTGAATGAATCACTGGTATTCCCTGTATGTGTAACACCTTCTCCCAGCAATGTTCTCAAATAAAAAAACAACAACTTATTTTTGTGTTCAGTTGTGTGTTTCCTCCGGACGTCACGCTTTTCTTTTTCTTACTGTTCTACTGTTTATTCAATTCAATTCAATTCCATTTTATTTCTATAGCGCTTTTTACAACAAGGTTGTCACAAAGCAGCTTTACAGAGTCCAGGTCCGAGCCCCTAGTGAGGAAGTAAAGTACTTTAAATTTTATGTAAAAACTTTAAAGTAAAACTTCAATGAGCAACACCCAGCCTGTAGCTCATCTGAGGAAATGAATCATACGTTGTTATAGCGAATACTGAAGGAACGTACAGTAACGAAATCAGAACATATGTTGAGTCCAATGGCAACCTGTGAATTTTACTTTGGGAAATAAAAAATAAAAGGTCTATTACAATAGCTCTAGTGTTTTGTGATATTGATTGTACATTATGTGCAGCGCCTTGTGACCTCCCTGTCTGTGAAACGTGCTCTATAAATAAACTTTACTTACTTACTTACTTACCATAATACAATTTTAGTCATTTTTGGACTTTTACGCTTTTCTTGTCTAATTAAAATGACATAACTGAGCTCAAATTGCTACATTGCTGCAAGAAAAACAACACATTCCCACTAACTAAAAAACCCTACAGTCAGTAATCCCAGGACTCCCTGTGACGACTAGATGGAGTGAATGGACATTTGCTTTGATATTAAAATTTTTGTAGAGAAAAAGCCATAAAACAATGAAAGACTACTGAAGACAAAAACATTTTTTTACGTTTTTTTTGGCCCCGCGGGGTTACTAATATGTTCCTCAGGGTTTCTCCTGTGCTGTAGGCTTCTGATTGGATTACATTTCACACACTCTGGATTGATGTCGAGAGTGAAATAACTTTAATAATAATTATATAATTCAATGACACCACTTGGTAGATAACTTCATTTATATAGTTAATAATACAGCTTAATAAATATTCAAATTAATATTCTGTCCCCATTTTTTGCCAGGAAAACACATGTTTGTAAAATTGTTGAATATAAAGAGCCTTTTGAAAGGGTTTCCCACAATATAAATGCTTTATATGTACTTAAGAGCTCTATCTAGAACCTGTACAGCACATGGATTTCCTGTACATTCACAGAATTCAGTACAAATAGAACAGACTTTTACAGACTTAAAGTGGTTTTTGCAAGGAATCACACAAAGAACGACTTTTAGCTGCTTTATACTGGATTCCATTTACTAAAATAAACTTCAGATTCAATAAGCCTCATATTTTTACGCTTTCACGATTAAAATAATAGAGATTTGCAGGATTTCACCAGGATTAATTAGAAATAGGCACTTGCTTAGATATTAAATTAGAGACTTGTAAAGGCGCACATGCACCACTTAAAACTTTAATCATAATTTACTGTAAAACACTGGAAGATATTATGATTGTGAATCTTCTACGACTCAACCAAGATTCCTGTAAAATGTTTCTCGTGTTGAAACAGTTTAAAACTCCACTTTTGGACTTTCCTGCAGTAAAACATAGAACAAAGGGAAGAAAGTGAACAGTTTAATGCAGCAGCTGTCATCCCGAACACGCCTGAGGAGTCTAAATTCCATATGAGCGACATTTAATAAAGCAACGGACTTCGCAAAAAATTAATTAATTAGATTTAAAAAAAATAAGATGAAGAAATTACTACGGAGTGGGGAAAGTGGTTCAGAGGAATTAACATTCACCTGGGTGTCTGTAGCCACAAAACAAATCTGACGTGGTTCCGCCAGTGACTAAGAAACTCTAGAACCCACTGGGGCGTCCAGTGGGAGTCAGCCCGTGGAACCAGCTACACAACTTTATCACTCTCTATACCACATCTATATTTCAGGGCGAGACAGTTCTAACGTACTACATATGCGTCCTTATCACAAAACATAGCTGTTCAGATTTCATCGGGTTCTAGCAAACTTTATCACTGTACATACAATACATACAATTTATATATAAATATATGGATATTATATAGAATATTATATTTAATGGCTCGCTTGGGCAAAAAAAATCGATAAATAATGTAATCTGGAAGAAAACAGTAAAAACTAGATTTCTCAAATGTTGAATTTAGAAGGAAAGCATTTGAACATAAATTGTACAGAAGCAATGTAGTTTTCATGGGTTTCAATTGGCCAAAAGTGGCCACAAGGAAACTGATTGTACAGTAAAAACGAGGAGGGCCAGAGCGTTAAGCGAAGTGCCAAAACCATAATGTAAATTTTTTTGGGGGGAAAGAATAATCAAATTATAATTAAACAAAAAAAAGACCAAAACTTTATCTGCCGAAGCTTGTTTACCCCTTGCGTTTGTTCCCCCCAATGCCACTCCAATTTTTTTTCTTCAGATCAGCATCAATCTCACAATTGACCTCTAGCGCCCTCTGTTGTCAGAAATACGTCATAGCGACAGAAAACTTGAATCCATGCGGTGTGGAGATAAAAGAGAATGGACACACACGGCTCCCTTTTTTCACCTAAATCCATTAGTTCACTTCCAACACAAAATCTGTTGTCGACAAATGTTTCACCTCACACCCTACATAGAGCAATTTACATATTTCTCACGAAAGGAGACATTTATCTGTACCTCAGATCTGACATCTCAATGTTCTGGAATGTTTTTTCAGAGGCTTTTTTCTGAGCTTTTCTTTGTTGTTTTCTGGTGAACTACTATGAGTCAAGAATAATTTTGTTCCTGATTTTAAGCCACTATTTTCAGTGTTGTGCGCAAACATGTTCATTAAGTGATTTTCAGTAACATGCTAATTACAGGCTAGCATTAGTTAGTGCTTTGAGTTCAGATGCCTCTGAAGACGGCAGTTTGTTTGAACGTTTTAGTCATTTTTTTAAAGAAATCAGTGGAGATGTAGAGGGAAAAACACATTTTGTTTAATTTGTCCTTATCTTTTGTTGATCACATTAAAAGATTTTGTCTGAATGTTGTATTTTAGGCACACACAGTTTGTTTACATTTTGTCTAAACAAAATCTCCATATACTATATACCTGCACCTCATTTTTTTCACTTTCAGCATAACATGACGTGTTGCTTAAGTGGTAAGAGCTATTCTCACTCTCAAAATTGGTTCAGTGGTACCACAGATAGAAGGAGAAGTTTGAAGGTTCAGATAGAAGAATGTTGTTTTTAAAATAGATTAAAAAACAAAACTTTTTTTGAGCTGTTCACTTGGTACATAACAAAAAATAAATAACTATGAATGTGAACTTGTTCATTTTTATTCAAATAAACTGAATTTTTTTAGTGAGAAATGGCACAACACTGGTTACTCTCTCCTCTGCAGTTTGTACTTTGTAACCATGTAAATTAATCTAAACACATACTGTTGTTTGTTCCCTGACTCACAAACTGAAGTTAAAAATATCGTTAAAAATAAAGCTCTTTAGAGAGAATTACTTAACTACTGAGTGTCAGGGAACAAGAGAAAGGTATTAGAACACACAGCAGCACAGCATATGCAGACCTGTCCGAAGAGATGGGTAGAACGTCGGAGGAGGCGGTGTTTGATGCTCTGGGAGATGATATGCTGGGAAACCCCGAGTCCTGCATTCATTTAACAAAGACCACCTACCTGACATCGCTGTGGACCAAGTTCAGCCCTTCATGGAGATGCTGCTCTCTAATGGCAGTGTCCTCTTTCAGCAGAAATGATCAAAGGAACATCACAAAGAGTTCAAGCTGTTTCCCAGATCTCAAGCATTGGTCAAAGATGACTGAGAGGGATAAGGAGACATGGAGAAGGTCAGAGAGAAGGAAAGAAAGTGTGTGTGAGAGAGATTTCATTATTTCTTTTTGAATGATTATGTTTTAATTCATTAAATTATATCCTTAGGTTGTGAAGCTCCAGTCTCTACAGGGTGTTGACTTGTAGATATGATAATGTCTTGGAGTCAAAACGTTCTAATGTTTATCTGTTAACTCTCTGTCCTGCGCAAACTCCTGAAGGCCGTCTCTTGTAAACAGGAGAGTTTGGGTTACTATGGAGATTGGGGTCATCCGAGAATTGACGTCCTGCTCAGTCTGCAGGAGTGACAATAACTTTAACCAATGGACTTTGGACACCTCCTGATGGGTCGTCTTCTAGAGATTACGCAGGACAGGGTATAAGATAGGATGTTCTGTGTGAAGAAGTGGGAACAGGCCAGGACGGGGAGACTTTTCTGTGTCTCTGTGTCTTTATCCTGCCCCCATCTGCAGAGGAGTCCAAACAAATCTTTCTTATGGTTCTTTCTTATGGCTCATTCGAGTCCTTCATTCGAGCCCCGACATGTGTCATCCACATTGCAGACACCGCTGCACTTTCACCTCTCTGTCACTGGGAAATAAAGTTCTTCCTAAACTGCGACTCTCAACTTCTCTACGTCCCTCCATCATATCCCAGAGAGGAAGAATTACAATGTAAAAAAAACATACTTAGTGTGTGTGTGTGTGTGAGTGTGTGTGTTTTAGTAGTTCAGAATAAGCCACATTTTCATGTTCAGTAGCGCCTGCTTTCCAGCGTGAAGCAAGTTGTTTAGGGGCGAACCTGAGACAATATGTTACTGGTCTATGTGCTTTATGTTACTCAATTATTCCTGAGTGTGTTTGGATGAAACACCAAATTATCCAATCAGAGAGTTATCTTTTAAAGATCAAATGAAATAAAAAGATTTTTAAGATAAAATAAGTAAAAAAAATGAGTAACTGACAAGCAAGTTTAATTGTCCAGTATTATTTGCTCATTTACATGCGTAACTTTTGACAGAATTGCGTGCTCTCTCCTTAAGTTTTCAAAAATGGGGTGGATGGGACTAATTGTTAGATCAACATGCCCAAATGATTCTCAGGCTGTTCAATGTCAGTCAGTGTAAAACTAAATGCAAAGTAAAAGTGAAGTTTATTAGTATTTGGTAAATGTAAACTAAATTGACATATGTCATGTTTGAAAGAATTGTTTAACAGATTATAAACACCACTCAGTTTTGCTGTAAAATGCACAAGAACCCAGATGAGAACTGACACCATCAAATACTCAATATGAATACATATTTACTAAAACTTACTTACGTACACACACACATATAGCAACTATATTTGTACCAACTCACTACGGCTCACATGGTCACCCATTGCATCTTATTAATAAGCACATACCTCCCTCTCACTACTATACCTAATTATTCAACCTACAAGTAAACAATGAAGAAAACAAGAACTTAATGAAAAGGGAATATATTTTAAACATTTAAGCAGACAATGATATTATAAATAATTGAAAACTGTTATATCCCTTGGTCAGATACCAAACAACACATCAAGTTTGTTTTCACATATAGTTTTCACATGTGTGTGAACAGGCCAATCGAACTCAGACCCCGAGATGGTCTCAGTTTCGTTTGCTTTTGTTACGGGCTGCGGTGCGAGCCTTAGCCCGTAAGCTACCTCGGGTGAGGGAAAGGGAACCAGAGATTAACAGGTGCTCCATTTCAGGGGTTTTATTCACAGACTCAGGATACAGAACTTAAATAGGTACGAGGACCAAAACAAAACGAAATAACAACTCTCACAAAACACAGGAAACACAGGGGGATGAGGCGATGGTCACATGTTGGGCTGCACACAGAATCAGACTTATATACACAAACAG
>JBBKCR010165561.1:0-15944 GCA_037577295.1 Ladigesia roloffi | reverse complement strand
AGAGAGAGAGAGAGAGTGAGAGAGAGAATATGCGAAAGAGAGAGAGACTGAGAAAGAGAGTGTGTCTGGACGACGGCCGTGACCTCAGTCTTGACCTTTCTGTGAATCAATGAGCTGTCTTGCTTCATTACTTTACATAATGTATTAAATCATCTCTATCTGCCTCGCAGGGGGGCATGAAATCAATATGTAATACAGAAATACAGACATGTGTGAGTGTGTAAGAGAGAGGGGGACTAAACCACAGAGGGTGAGAGAGAGAGAGAGAGAGAGAGAGAGAGAGAGAGAGAGAGAGGGAGGGAGAGAGCGAGAGAGAGAGAGGGAGTGAGCATTGTTCATTTGCTAATGGAAGCATTGTCTCTGTAACATCCAGCGGTCATTCAGCACTGACACAGTCCGCGTGTGTATGAAAGGGAAAGAGAAGGTAGAACATTCTGAGTAGCTTCAGACCTGTATCATCTTTACAAGAGTTTAAAAAGACACCAGGCAACACACACAAACGTGCATGAGAAAGTAGTGGGGATTCAGACACACACACACACACACACACACACATAAGTCTATACCCTCACTGCTTCTACTCTGGCTGTTCCAGGCTGTCCAGGCTGTTCACTCTTCTGCCTCTCTGTGCTCTGGCTAGCACCTCAGTGCGACCACAGCTATAGAATTAGAAGCTCTCGGCCATGTTTATTCATCATCTCTGCATTTGTTGTAATCATCATAAATTAAAAAATATTTCAAATGTCAAAATGTCTCCCCAGGCTTTGTCAATTAATCATTACCATAATTTTCATGTAAAAATGTATCAAAATATATGTCTGTGTCTTTTAGACTTGTACTTTTCTGTGAGCTTTGTACTGTGATGTATATCATATCAAGACCTGTGATTGTAATATATGACTTTTATATCATGATATCAATCATATTGTGGCCTTTACATTGTGATATATCATAGTGTGACCTTTGTGTTGTGATATAAATCATACTGTGGTCTTTTTATTGTGATATAAATCATATTGTTGCCTATGTATTGCGATATAAATCATATCATGGACCTTATATTGTGATATAAATCATATTTGGAGTTTGTATTGTGATATAAATCATATTGTGGCCTTCTATTGTGATATAAATATTATTGTTACTTTCGTTTTGTGATTTATATCATATTGTGTCTTTAGTATTATGAAATATAACATCGTGTTTTGTGTAGTGTTATGAAGACAATACCTAATAAAATAAAATACCTAGCCAAAACCAACATGTGCAATTCTCCACTCAACAAGGTTTTAAATAACGTTTCCCATCCAAAGAGGCAAAACCATTTCTTTCAAATGATTTTTTCCAATTAAAGCATTTTTAAAATGTATTCTTGACTAAAAGTTATCGTCCCTTTTGAAAGATGTTCTTTGCTAGTTTCAGTGAGATAAAAGGGAAAAGATTTTGACTAAACAGAAGAAAAGGCAGCAACATCACCCTCACTCCAGACTCAACACAAGCACAAAGACCAAACAGTAAACTCTGATCTCGCCACTGCTCATCTGTGTTTTTCCTGTCTGCTATTTGTGGACAGAAGGACACGTTGAAAACACCTGGTTATCTGGGTCTCGTTTTTGACTTAATGCTGCCGCCTCCTCTTCACTCATTCACTTCATTATTCTCTCCCTGCTCTTTCGGACCAGACGTCAGCCTTTCCGTCCAACGCTCCCTCCTTTTTATCATTTCTCCTTTGGTTTCGCTCTCTTCTCATCTTCTCTCTCTGTTTTTTTCTCTCTTGCTCTCACTCTTTTTGTCTTTTTCACCCCCAATTTCTCTTTCTCTCTCTCTTTATTCTCCCTTTCTCTCTCTCTAACTTTCTCTTTCTCTCTCTCCCTCATGCTCTCTCCCTTTTTATTCTCCCTCAGTCTCCCTTTCCCTTTCTCTCTCTCTCTTCACCAGCATACTTTGTCTTGTTTATTTATTAGTCCTGTGATGTGAGTGTGGCTATCGTCACAATCCAGATGTTCAGCAGCAGTAAACAGACAGACAGAGAGACAAAGAGACAGGCAGGGACACATACACACACACACACACACACACACACACACACACACACACACACACACACACACACACACACACACACACACAATCTAAACAAACAAGTCTGCTTAGATCACCCCAGTCAGTGGTTCTGTTCTGAAAAATTAAATATAAAAAGAAATGCTTCCTGTATATTTCTACCTTGGTGTGCTATGATATGAAGCCCATTTCCTTTTTCTAAATGAAGAGATAACATCAGGCCATCTAGGGTACACATAAACACTCACCTGCCTCTAACTGACTGTAAGTGAGACATCTGTAGGTGTGTGTGTGTGTGTGTGTCTATGTGTGCGTGCATGTGTGTGGGGTTAACTGAATCCAATTACTCCTCTCCCACCTCCATCCCTAGTTCTTTCTCTCTCTCTGCTGTGACATAAAACAAGCCTCTCTGACAGTGCAGGCCCAGCAGCTGGACAGCAACTATAAGTCTCTTCATCTTTGGAGCAACCCCTAATCTTCAGATCAGTCCACACCAATATCCTTTCACTAGTGCCAATATATTGTTCATCTCAGTACACTCAACGTTCAATTTTAGCATTAGCAATATCAAAAAATGGTAAAAAGCATTTACTGCACAGTGTATTATAAATCTGTGCTTCAGATTCAGTTCCCCTTCTGTAAATATGGTTTGTGATTCTGATAACACTCCTAATTTTGTAAGGAAAGTAGTTGAGAACAAAATGGTCCAATCAAAACAAGCTCTGTCAGGTTTTATAATATAAGATAAACCTTTATTTGTCCCACAGATTTTTGCTTAATGTGTAATGTCAGCACCTGAGGAAGCATGAGACTTTAAATGGACACTTTTTCGCACCAGAATACCTCCAGTGTGTAAAGCCAGTTTGCTGCATGGTCAAAGCAATAACGGTGGTTGATGAGTAAGTGTAGTGGATAACACTGCTTGCCCCTGTATAGCAGAATGGGTTTGATACCCTGCTTGGACCCCGTTCCCCATCCACCCCCAACTACCAAAGATAAAAGATACAAAGAGAGAGACACATATATAAAAATACTGATCCCATGTATTTCCACTGGTGTAAAATGTACAGTCTACATTTGTATTTATACAGGGAGAGAGAGAGGGAAAAAGGGAGAATGAGAGAGAGAGAGGTCTTGGTAAACAAAAGGCAGGTCAGCAGCATAGACATAGATTCAGTAGCCCATAAAACACACACTCCTATAGCATTCAGTGTAGCAGATCACCCCATCCAGCCACGGTCAGCAGCATTTCCCTGGCCATTTATTAATCAGCCACTACTTATTGTATCCAGCGGTGCAGCATCCACTTCACACTCGGCGATAACAAGTCCATTCTCTCCACACTAACTCCAAAAATGAAAGTCGTTTGTCTATTTAAGAGTCGCTTTCTGGCCAAAACAAAGAAGAAAGCAACAGTTAAAGGCTGCTCCATTGTTCTGTGGGTGTTTTTAGATGCACCGGCCAATGACAGGTTTCTGCAACCGAGGCCCAGATAAACATACTAATGCAAAACAACAAACACACCTCCTGCTACAAATAAGGGTGGCAGCTGGAAAACTGTTGCTTTGTGAACATATGTGTGGTTTTGAATGCATTTAAGCATGCTTGGTCAGAAGGTACTTCTACTGTGTTGCCCCGTTTCCAAAAATAAGTGAACCTGCTTTTCTGCTCATTTATCATCTCCGGTACCTCTGCAGGTAGAACTAGGGGTGGAATAATGCATTGAAATATTGTGATACCACCATGTAAAACTGTGACAACATGCATCATGGAGAATAAGTATCCAATTCATTATAATATTTTACTGTATTATTTATACTATTAAACCAAAGCCAAATCGATGACCCTGTCCAGCACCCCCCCCCCCACACAATCTCTAGTTTCTTTAGAAAATTGTGCCGGAACTGAGCCAACCTTTTTCTTCAGTCAAATGTTATTTTAAATATACTGTACGTGTATCGAGTACCCCTAGGTACAGTATGTCGCATTGAAGTAAGATCTCTCTCATCACAGAGTAGTGAAAAGTCAAATTTGCAAGTTTTCCATCCAAAACAAATGCTGACGATCAACCAAGACTTTCTGACATTTTGTGTCGGATGTTTGCTTATTTTGTTTTGCACTGGAGCTCTGAGTAAAATAAGTAAGGAACATGTAAGGAAGGCTTAAACATTCTGATTACAATTGTGCTTTTAGAGTTAACAGTATGTATGAGAACTATAAGCAAGTATATTATAGGTCACTTACTCCAAGCGATTTAAAGCATGTGAGATGATTATAGCATGTAATTTGCAAAATGCTAATAAAGGGTCTATAAGCCTCTTTCAGTTATTCAAGCAATAAATACCAAAAATGGTCCTGGATGATTGAGTCCATTTGGTGTAAAAGACAAATGAAATATACTTTCTGCCAAACTATTTCTTTAACAATGAAACAATGCAAATCCTTTGCTGATCCGAAATCTAAGAGTGAACCCACCATGACTCATTTTGCTTAATCTTGTGTTTTGTGCAAATAAGCGCAGCCTCTTTGTCAGAGTCATGCTCAGTCGCTCACGAAGCGGGAACGTTTTGCTCCAGCACGTTCTGTAGTTTTTCCTCTCTAATCGGCCTTACCTCTCTGTAATTACAGAGAGAGACAGAGGGAGACAACACTCTGTAGGGGAACATTGTGCGTTTCTGTGATGGCTCATAATTACGAGTGTGTTTGCGCCTGTGTCTTCTTTTTTTATTTATTTACCTTCTGAAGAGCACACTTTTATCAGAGGCACGAGTGCCTTAAAAGTGTAGGCGCTCTTATCTCTGAGTCACTCTGAACTGCCTCATAATGTGAACTGTGCACAAGCATGCGTGCCTCAATACCCGCAACACTGACAAGGGTCTGTGTAGGATGCACTATAGATAAAATGACTCGCTGATTCATCATAAGCTTATAGATGTTGCTCTAGCTATCATGTGCTCGACCCCCCTGTTCACCTCTTTCTCTTTCTCTCTCTCCCCCCACCTCTCTCCTCACTCTCTCTCTCCCTCCCTCCCTTAAGTATGTATGCTGATGATGATCTGATTTTTGTGGGCAAACTGTACGTAACTCCAGAAAAGATTGATGCATTGGACAGTGGTAGAAATGTTCTTGCTTTCCCTAAATAAGGAGGCTGAAAAGATAAAAGTTAAACTGCCTGTTGAAAAAGTATGGAACGCAACATCATAGTGGCAACATCCATTGAATAAGAGACAAATGAAACAACTTAACACACCCATAAAATGTAATTTAAAGCTTTGAATGACATTAGTGCAGTTTAAAATTGACTTAAATTAAGATATGTTAAAGCTTTATTAATCCCACAAATGGGAAATTTGCATTGCTTCAGCTGAAAATGTACAGTACAGAAGAGCAGCAAAAACAACAGAATAAAAAACTATACAAAACAGTGCAGTATAAAAGAAACACAAATACAAAATAAATACCAAAATATAATACAAATACAAAAAAATACAAAACAAATACAAAAATAAATATGGACACGTGTATTGAAAAAAAGTATATACATGAGTATAAGTATGTATATAAGTAGAGAGTAAGAACACTTACAGGTACATCTTAGAGTGTACATTTGATAGCAGCAGCAGTAATAGTGCATCAGAAACATTAATACAGCAAATTGGAAATTGAGGTCAAATTGATCATACAGTGCTTGTATGAGTTCTAAAAGCTCTAAATTGTTCATTATAGTCTTCAAACATTGGACAGACCTTGGACAGACCTTACATCTTTCATTGTGTTCCACATGTTTGCACTGAGAAAAAGGCAATTCTGAACCTCTTATGCTGACTTGCCTATCCAGACCCAATCAAACAACCTCTGCAGGCAGTATTGGAAAGCTTTACATCTTCATTTTTTCTTTATTTATCCATCTTCTCTCCACTTTTCTGCAGAGTATCACGAACTGTGTTTCTACGTATGACATGCTTAGGCTTCAGTTACTTGCTAGCAACATTAGCCTCAGTTAATGGCCAGCTTCATGCGGGGAAAGGGGAACAGCTGCTGGAATTTGATTAAATATTCCTTTAATGGAAATGAAATCAGAAATATATACAGCTAATAAAGAGAAAAGAACAAACTGAAGCTGAAAGTGAGGCATGTCTCTAGTGGGGTGTCCGGTGACTGGTGCCAGTGAGAGGGAGGCTTAGTGCCAGGCTTGAAGCATGATGGGTAGTATTTCAGCATGCTGCGTGTGATAATATGCCCTAAAAGAGGGGGATCAGGGCGCCTTTCTTACTGTAGAAGTAGAACATAGGGAAGAAGAAATGATATGTGCACTTGGGGAGAAAGCAGATACAGCAAGGCAACACACACACACAGGCATGCTGCTTCCGCAGCGCTTATATCCGTCTGTGTTACAGCTTGAGATATCAGATATGAACCTGACTCCATGATACACAATGCAATGTAGCAGCTTCATACACACACACACACACACACACACACACACACACACACACACACACATATACACACACACTTTGCTGTACATTTCTTACCCGCTATAAGCCGATTTCCAGGACATGCCACACAAATAGCCAAACATAATTATTAGCCTAATCCTTTCTATACTTTCTATTTCTCCACCCTTCTATAACTTTTATCTCAATTGAGGCTTTTCTCAAGAGCAGTTTTGTTATTATTTCCTCAAAAGTGCTGTGGCATAAGCTCCCCATTTTCCACCCAACAAGCAATTAAGCTTTTATTAGCTCAACTAGCTCCTCCCTTATGTTTGTGGGCACAGCATTAATTAGGCTGAATGTTCAACATAGTAGCCATGTCTTAATTAAAGTGAGCAGAAACTGCGCTGATATGCAAGGCTCATTACCAAGACAACAGTCCTTGTTCTCGGGGGGAGTTAAATTAATGACAGAGCATAAGGATGCCCGTGGATACCTGAGGATATACATAAACAGAGGACAAGGGTTTCATTAGGCAATTGATTTAAGGATGATTCTATAATAAGTGAGAAACTGTATAACATCAGGAATGTTATTAAAATAAAATGAACAGTGATCAAATTTTGAGGGAGATAACTTAATTAGAAATACACTATAAATATATATATCTACAGTATATTATTTATCATTAGCACTGTCATGATTACTTGATTAAGACAGATTCCTTGATTTGAAAAATTAAGTAATTTAAATCTATGTTATAAATGAATCACTTGCCACATGTCATTTTAAAGGTGTGCTCTGCAGTCTAAAAAGTCTCCTCAAGTGGGAGCTGGGCTTTTAAAGAAAATAATTCCATAACTGTAATTTTCTCCTGTAAGAAAAAGCACCTAAAACTGGGTCAAATCTGAAATAATTGAAAAGGAGAGTTTTGGATTACTGTTGGGTTCTAGAGGGTTAAACAACATATATTGCATCAAAAAAATGAAGAGTAGTAGACTATTGCATTAATGATATAACCAGTAGTGATAGACATATTCTTCATTTTAAATACTGTTTTTAATTGTACTAGGATTCTATATGTGATTACTAAAGAAAATGACCATTGTTAATGACAATAAAAACTGTAAATGCTGTTAGCACACCTGCATCAAGCCAGCACATCCTGTTGTTTATTTCCTGTAGTGTTTACCCAATATACTAATAGGATTTCAAACTAATAATGTCATCATGACAATCTTGAGTGGAATCACAATAGTATAATAACCACTAATAGTATATTTGCTACAGTAGTGAAATAGCTAGATACGCTACTATCTTTTATATACAATTAACATATTTGCTCTATGCAATATGGTCACAATGTTGAATATGCTTTCCCAAATTTTACTGACTGATAAATTGACTAACTGGGATGGTCTGGTACAGTTTTTGTGGAGAATAAATTCAGCAGTAGCAAAGGACAAACTAGATCAGGCTGATCAGCTGGGTGTGGCTGTATACTTAATTTGACACAATGTACAAATTTAATAGCGGCTCTCTTATACACCAAGTCAGTTTTATCACTTTTTAGAGAGAGAACTAAGTTCAGAGTTGGGCTGTTGAGCATATTAGCATTGCAATTACAGGGATACATACTGCAATTGCAAAGTTTTTTAATGTTAGTGTCACTACATTTCTGGAATTAGAAATATGTAAATATGGTTTCAAAATGTATATTCCAGTCCATATATGGAAACATAGCAGCAAAAACCATAAATCATAGTTTTGTGATGTGCAAAACAAACACATTTACATATTTCTCAACTATCTTACACATATGTTAGAGCCTAGGATGTTTCAGCCCTCCTATTTAAGCCAAATATCAAATTTTCATGTTGCAGCCCTCTGTAATAACAGTATTACAGAGACCAATATGGCAACCAAATTATATTGTGCAGCCCTACTGCAGGGCAGTATTCTATGGATCATAATTTCATCACATATGGGCTCATTTGAACTCTATTGGAAGTGAAAAATACGGACGTTCCCATGGCTTCAAGGCCATGTAGAGTGCGCTGATAATTATTCACATTTGTGTTTGTGGATTTTTCTGTGACATTAAATACTAGGAACAAGCACATAAATATTTGGTTGGTTGTTCACATATTATTTATTGTTATCCCGGTGCCTGCTGGCAGTCAGAATTAGACCCATTCTTTGCATGGTACTAATAGTGGTGTGCCACAAGAGTCTATATTGGGTCTATTTGTATGTACACTTCTTACTGTAGTATTTAATGAGGCAAATATTTTTTTTAAATATTGCAAGGACACAGCCGTTTAGGACCCTTTGAACAATACATCCACACATTATCGCTTATCCATAACTCACTTAAGAACAATCGGCACTGGCGCAACCCATCATTGCTATATAGTGCGAGCGCATCGTGCATTTATCCGCCAGAAATCTGCGCTGTGATTTTATTTTCTCATTTAGGACAACTCATTTGAACTTTGCGCCAGGCTCAAAATTAATTATTCCTGCTGAGATTATAGCGTTCTGCGCTGGCCCCTCCCCCAAAGACGACTGCGCTTCTGACTTCAGACAATGCGCAACTGACCGTGAAAATCAGGCCCTTTACGTCTAGGTAAATGCTCTCTGATTTACACGATTGACAATTTACAGTTCCTTCAACTGTGGAAGAAACAGTAAAACTTCATCCTTTCCAGCAAAACCTAATTTAAGCCTGCAGCTAAGCTAGGCAACATACCGAAGCTTAAAAAACTGATCTTCCTACCATTCTACTATTGTGCTATTAAAAGGCACATGCTATTCTTTTATGCTCAAACCACTCATTTTGTCAATTCTTTGTTCTCTCATCCTCTCAACAAAACTGGGAATAGCTTAAAACACACACACACACATTTTATTTGACTGTGTGATACAGCAAGGATCTCACACATCCATGTGCACACAGACAGAAAAAACACACACACACAAATTCAGTGAGGAAAAGAATATGACAGAGTAAGCTCTGTTCATTACCATTCCCTCCATGAGCTCCCCTTCACACTGACAGCGCCATAAATTACACTAATTCTACACAGTCAGTCATTCAGCGACCATCAGCCCAGCAAGACACACCGTAGATTGATTTTAACTCGGGCACATTCCCCTGAGCGCTAGTGCAGAGCGGACGAGAGACAGAGAGAGGAAGGCAGACAGAAAGAGGGAGAGAGATCCAGAGGGGAAAGGAAGGCATGCAGCATAAACCGACACCAAAACACTTTGTCAAAATAATTTTAGTAATTTCCTTCCTCCTGCATATCAGAGCGTCACTGCCCAGATAATTGCAGTGTGCCTTTCACATCGTCTCTTCAGAAACCTTCGCCGGCCTCAAACTTTGTGTGGAACATCTTTTTATTGGGCTCTTTTCATGGCGATGGACGCTATGACAGCTTGAGCTCTAACCCCCAGGCCTGTGTTGTGAAAGCTTCCATTTCTGTGCTGACATCTCAATGGCTGCAGTCTGTATGAGGCAAAACACACATCACCTAACAAGCAGAAGCACTAAAGATCACCTGGCAACTGTCATCAAAGGTAGACCTCTATCCAGCTGCAGCAGTAGTACACGGTTTAATGGAATCAAGCTGAAAAGGTCTTTTGAGTCGCCAAGGCTACAGTGTTTGCCAAAGTAGTGTTTTACTTGCCAAGGCCAGTCGAATATGGTGTAATTCCTGGCAGATTCCTTAGGTTCATTTTATAGATTTGTCAGGGGTGCGACCTCACAAAGTCACGGAATAGACACAAACTGCACTCCAACGATTCAGGTCCTCTGACCTGTCCAACCTCCGCCCACAAATTTTTGTTGAAACTGATGCCAGGTTGAAAGGCTGAAATATCCTTTAACCTAATGAGAAACTCCAGCGATCTTTGTCTAGTCACCACACAATGATTCCATTCTAGTTTAAATGATTGGGCTGAGTGTAATTTGTCTTCTTCTAAAAAGCATATCCACCCACACAAATGCTGTAAGTGGGTGGAGTGGACCACAATAATGAAAATTAATACCAAATAGAGATTACAGCTCTATTACGGACAGATATGACATAGATTTTAGATATTGGCCGTCATTCCTCAGTGTTTTCTGACAGCAGAAATGTTCTGGGTTGGATATTTTGGCATCTTGCAGTGACACTGACATGTAAAACCCTTGAAATACTTCTCTATACACTTTCACCAGAACAACACACACACACTGCCATTGCCTGAGGCGTTGGGAATTGTCCATGACCCATAATTTCTGGTCAAGTCTCGTCCTCTGTTCAGAAACTGACCAGTGATGAATGATTGAGAGCAAGTCTGACAATTTTTTACATTACGGACGGACCCTTTGTTTGCTAACTTGATTCGGTGTGAGTACATGTAAGTTATAAGACTGAGCTTAAAATTGTCTATAAGGTGGCTGGGTTGTGATAAAACTGCGCTGGAGTCTTTGTGTAATTGTTGTTATTGTGTTTGAGCGAGTTTTGTGTTCCAACTTGACTTCTCGTGCGGTTCACCGAAGCCCTTGTTCTGAGTATGAATGGAAAGAAAGCGGTATTTAAGTGAATATTGATTTATAATTTTGTGGTAAAGATAAGGTGTCTCCAAACAAAATGGCGTCTCAGAAATTTTCCTCTCCTCCACCACAAATAAACCATGATACGAACGGAATCGTTAGTCAAAAATTGGTGTGTCATTATAGCCCTACAAAACAGACATTGGTAAACTTTTTTACTGCTATTTTTTCACTTCTGTCTCTTCACTTCTGCAGCCAAAAGCTGTTAATTTTGTCACCTATTTTTAATTTCATCTTAGTCTTAGTCTTGTGACGAAATGTGCTTTTTAGTCTTAGTCATATTTAGTCATTGAAATATCATTTTTGTCAGCCTAGTTTTAGTCGACTAAAAGTCTCATCATTTTAGTCTAGTTTTAGTCAAAAGAAAGTCTTTTTAGCTTTACCATTCATTTTTATCCACTTCACAACTTCATAGCCAACTAGCAAGTCTGGTAAAATAAAACCTGCATAATGTATGTGCCACAACACCATCTATACTGTAACGTTGTTTATTTAACGTTACAGTATAGATTCCTAAAATCAGCGTTAGTTTATGAGACGTTCATTTAAGTTATAATGACACATTTTTGTCAATGTCACTGTAAGTCAAATGCGACCAAATATCGAACCTCTTCCTGCTACCTAGCATTTCGTCGGCGCGTGCTCAAGTCTGGCAGAAATCTCTGGTGTTTGATCCTGTGTTGTTGCTCCATGTAGCTTCATGTTGCATCCACAGGCAGCAGCAGCAGCACGAACTCATTCACAATATTTTGAAGGCGTAAAAATCTCATTATGGAAAAAGTACAGACGATTGTAGACGATATTGAGGAGAGATTTTTTCTTATTTTTTTATTTAATAATAAAACATTTTAGTCTCATCTTTTTTCGTCAACAATATTGCATTTTAATTAAGTCTTAGTCAGCATTTTTGGACACTGTTGCCGTCTCCTCATCGTCTCGTCTTAGTAATAGAAAAAAAGGTAATTGATTAACATATTTCGTCTCGTCTTGTCTGACGAAATTAACACTATTACTGTTCAACCACATCCCTGTTTTCCCATTGAGAGTAAAAGGGCTAATGACCTTCACACTTTCACCCAACGAATTTTAACTGATTATGTCTCCTCTAACTGCTACAGGCTGGGATTTCACACAGCTTCCTATCATTCCAATCAACAAACATTCGACTACTGTGGATTGACACTTTAGCAGGAAAATTTAGTCTTTCTAGCCAAAGTGGGTTCCAGAAAGCGGAAAGCCCTGCAGGCATGCTGGCATTGAGCACAGATATGATGAAATATAATCACAATAAAGTAAACTGCTTTAAAGGAATGGGATGTTTAGCTCTAGCCCCTGGGCACAGTCCACTTTAAGAACTGGACATTTTCCATCCAATGAGATGACTGTGGGAGCTTTCAGCAGGGGGGTTGATGGTGAAAATGTTTGAGGGTTTAGCTTATTTGCAGTCTGAATATCTACACAATCTGAGGTAGTACACAGATGATACTTTATTGATGAGGGAATAGTTAGTAGCTCTAAAAAGCACAAGCCTGCGCACAAGTTGTTAATGATGATGGTGTGTGTGTATACACAATCATTCAAAAGTACAGAATGCCTGTTTACAAAAATCCAAAACTAAATGAGTTACGGTCTTTTTATGTGTGATGTCCTGTTAGTACAGAACCAGTTAAATTCGATTCTCACTTCAGTTTATTAAAAAAAATGTAAAAGCCTGTAAACATCTGGTATGCTCTATTTTGTGTTTTATATCATTCTAAGGCACAATTAGTTTGACCTATTATACAAGCTTATGCCAGTCTTTAAAAGGTATGCCTTCTTCATAATGGTTTATTTGCAAGATTCACAGGACATGTTATCACTAATTAGGTTGCAGATATCTATATAAAATAAAGTCAGTGCTATTTCATATGTTCTATCTAGCAATGGGTATGTCTTTATCCATACACCTTGTGTAATTAATGAAGATAGAATGAAGAAATTATTCATATGAAATGCGATTGAGTTTTGAAGAACAGGACATATGTGTCTGCAGTACGTTTTCATCCAAGCGATCATCATGATAGACTGAAGAGAGCCTGGTCTCACTGGACCCATCTCTCTTTTCAGAGCTCAGGTTGAGTAGGAGTTTCTTAATTTCATCATCAGAGAATCAAGAAGCACCAGAGAGCGCAGCCTCAGGCTACGAGATAGCACAGGCAGAGTGGGGGTTGAAAACATCTCAAACACATACAGGCATACACAGGCATACACTCACTAGCTCCCCCATGTGTGTGTTCTGCCCCTGGCCTTTTATTTCTCTGCAAAATATTGAAATCCAAAGAGGCTTGAAACATCTTGGTCTTCGTGTGCCTGAAATCTTGCAGCTGACAGAAAGGTTGTCATAACGGCTGACATATAGGAAGAAATAAAGGAAAGGCAAGGTAGGGTAAGGAATGGCAATGACAGACAAGGCAACCTATTTGTATAGCATATCATCATACACTGAGGTCATTCAACATGTTTTGCAGAGATAACATAAAGCACAAATGAACAGTAACCATACATTTATACATAAAACCAATTCAGAATCAAAGAATATTAATAAAAGTGGATGGGTTTGGGGTAGTCTGACAAGTAAACTGAAGATGGTAGAAAATAAAAGTCGTTTAGCTGTTAGCATCTTTAGCATCTTTTTCAAACTGACAACAGTCTGATCTTCATATACAGCTTGTTCCAGCAGCAGGCACTTTGGAGTTAAGAGCTATCTTTTTTCTTTTAGCAGCATTTTGAATAAGCTATAGCTGCCCAATGTTCTTTCTGGGGAGGCCTAAGAGAAGAGAACTGCAATAGTCAAACCCTGAAAGACATAAAGGCTTGAATACATTTCTCCAAATCTTTCTTTGACACAAACTTTGTAACCTTAGCTGTGTTCTTGAGATGCCAGAATGCTGAATTTGTTATAGCTGTAATATGTACTAACATTCCCATCCGTTAATACAACAAGGTTATAGAAGTGGGTTGTAGTCTTCATTACTGCACTGAGACCTAGCAGAACCAACACTGTATTTATTCTAAGTGTGAATTCAGATGAATGTCATTTAATACATTTATCAGAGCTGTTGCAATACTATGCTGCAGAAAGCCTGACTGAATGTCATCAATTAAATTCAAGTAATTACAGATTTGATTGAAAATGAGTTTCTCGATGACCTTGTCTATTAATGGGAGATTTGAAACAGGCCTGTAATTGTTCATTGCGGAGGTATCTAGGTGTCTCCTTTTCAGAAGAGATTTGATTACAGTGATGCTAAAAAACATGTCGAACAGAAGAGAGCCGTCCCCAATTTGCAGAGTCTCAGATGCAATACATTTGAAAACATCTTTTAAAAAGCTTGTGGGCAGAGTGCAGAGACAGCAAGTAGATGACTTAAGATGCAGCACTTTCTTCCAGGGTTTTCCCATCAATATCAGTCAATTCTGACATGAACGCAATATTTCCTCTGCATGTTAATTTAGACTTTATTGTGTTGCTGCTTGACTGTATGGATCTAATGCTTTGTCTGCCATTTTCAATTTTATGACAGAGAAAAGATGCAAACTCATTATACATTTTATCTTATAGTAATTCTAGAAGAAACGTAATTAACCTTTCCGCTGAGGCAAAAAAGAAAGACTGTCTAGTAATGTTTAATTCAGAATTGTAGAATTACAGAAAATTAAACTTCCATAATTACCCTAAATTTCAGTTTTCCCCTTTTACTTTCAGTCTTTCTGCATTGTCTCATCTGATTGGCTCCCGCTAGAGTGATTCTCTGAGGTGCTTTCAGTTCACCAGAAATCTTTTTAGCCTTCACAGGTGCCACAGCAAAGACCCTGAGACCTAAAGATTTTAACTGATTAAGACGTCTTAATCTACACTGCTGTTATGCAATTTAAAGCATGGCTTCCACTGTTAGAGCACTTGTTTTCTCATTAATGTACCTGTTTTTGTCAGTTTTAGATCTAGTTTGGGTGTAAAGAACAATAAGTCTATCAAAGAAACCTCAGAAATTACCACACATTCAGAAAAGAACATTAAGATCCTTGCCAATAACCAAGCAAGTGTATGACATTGGATGTCAGTCGAACCAGTTAACGCATTGAATGCTTCTGAAGTTACATTGCAGTAAAATTTGAGCTATATTACATTTATGGGACTCAATCAATAAATAAGAAATAAAGAAAGAAAGATAGAAAGAAAGAAAATTGAAGTGAATATCAGAAACCTAGCAAACTTGGAGCTTCCAGGTCAGCACTTTGACCATCGCTTCACCAAAGAATACTTTACTATTTCTTTCATGCAGGAAGCTTTCAAAACAACTTTGTTTTCTGATTGCAAATCTCATTTTTTGGCATCCACACAAACACAGTTTACATCTCTTTCAGGACAGCTCCAAGAGCAGCTCAGATCTATTAGCGAGCAAATGAATAATGAATGTGTCTTCTGAAGGCTTCAACTGCTTGGACCTGTAATCAGACACACACTTACGCATACCCATAAAAATACAGTGATGAGGATGAGCTGCTGGTTTGAGTTAAAGGGAACAATGCTGCCAGAGGCACTGTCTTTGTGTATGTGTGTGTGTGTGTATGTGTGTGTGATTGTGTGTGCGTCTGTGCGCAAATGTTTTGCTGGGAAATTCCAACCATGATGAAAGACGTAAAATAGTGCTGCTAAGTAAACAAAACTCAAACACACTTCTTCAAAACATGTCATTTAGTTACTAATGGTGGTGTGGTATATGTTTTTTCCTGTGTGTGTGTGTGTGTGTGTGTGTGTGTGTGTGTGTGTGTGTGTGTGTGTGTGTGTGTGTGTGTGTGTGTGT
>JBBKCR010165552.1:0-15945 GCA_037577295.1 Ladigesia roloffi | reverse complement strand
CGAAGACGATCGCTTTGGACAAAAGTATAGGGACATAACGGTTTTATTACTCTGGATCAACGGAATATTATAAAAAAAACAAGGGGTCTTTGGAAATGTTTCATTGAGCCCAATCTAATTGTGAAGCTTCACATTTAGAGTAAGAAATATATTGTTCATATTTATCGTTTAGATTTGAGATAATTAAAGCGAATATCACAGCATTCAGTCCAGCCCCCTGCTAAGTTCCATCCAATTGTAATCATGGGGCGTGGGCAATTAGCATATCTTTACGTGAGGCAAATAAAATTGCAGCTCCCCTTACATTGAACCCCCTGTAGTTTGGGTATCATCCCAGTTGCTCAACAGATAATGCCATCACTGCCGCCCTTCACCTAGCCCTTATCCATCTGGAAGAAAAGACTTTGACTTCAGTTCAGCATTTAACACCATTGTTCCTCAGCATATGATTTGGGAGACTCCCAGGCCTGAACAGCTATCTGTGCAACTGGCACCTGAACTTCCTGACTGGGAGACTTTAGTCAGTCAGGATGATGAACAACATCTCCAGCACCGCTACACTGAGCGCAAAGTGCCCTCTGCTCAACAACGTCTCAAACAACACCTTCAAGTTTGCTGATGATACAAACGTGGTGGGTTGAATCTGTGGGAATGACGATTTGGGATGCAGAGAGGAGATGTGATGTCCAATGCAAAAATGCAGAGCCAATGACCTGTCTCTGAATACGCTCAACACCAGCTCCCTTGCCAATAAGGCTCATCAGTACAGTATTTTGTTTTGCCTTAGTGTTCTTTTTTTGTGTTTTGCTGCAGCATGGTCCTGGGAAAATGTTTCACTTTATTGTGTACTTTCTATATGGTAGAAATTATTGTAATCCTACTTGAGTTGAAAACATATTTTTCCTGATAACAGTATTTTCTCTCACAATTACAATGCATGAGAGTTATTGAATGGCTTTTACATTGAATTTGAAAGTAATTGGCAGGTTCACATAGTGTCTGAAAGAGCAATACCACAGTTTTTTTCCTTCCAGCTGCTGTCAGAGACTAAAACCAACATCTCACAGTTGCCCACACACACGCATGCAAACCCACACATCCACACACCAAGGACAATGGTTCTGTCATGTGCAAAATTTTGCATGCAATATGTGCAATATTTCTATTATATTATTATACGTATAATATTTATGTGTGGACACAGTGGGTATATTCATTTACATGCACAATCATTTATATATTAATATTTCTATGACATTTTATATGTGTACAGTAATATTATTTGAAAGAATAGCATTACATCCCTCTAATACATTTCCAGAGACTTCCTGATTTCCAGAGATTTCTGCATTTCCAGAGAATCCATGCAACAAGTAGTTTTGTTTTTATTAAATTTTTCACATTATCTGTCTTAAAGATTACTTTTTAGTGACCATACTGTTATACTGTGGCATACAGACAATAATGTATTAACGTCTAAATCTAATATCAAACAACAACAAAACAAAAGAAGTCTCATTAGACAAATAAAATTGGTGTTGTTTTTATGTGAGCTGTTTGCATGGGCGTGATAACAGGGCAATACACTCTTTTTTTCAGAGAAGAAATGAGCAAGGTGGTTAGAATTAGTGCAAATGATTCAGTGCCAAATGTCACTTTAAAATATGACTTCATGATGAACAAAGTGCATCAATTTATATTTAGAAGACACTTGACCACTTAAGGCATGTTGTTAGCATGAATCATTCACCGTTGTGGTTTGAGGTCATGGAACAGACAAGTGGGTGAGATCAGACAGAGCTATAAAAGACCACCAAGGTACTTTGAAATATCATCAGTTCTCATCACCTTTGAGGAATTCATACGATTGTCCATATTTGTCAACCACCATGAAAATCGTCATCGCATTTATGCTTGTAAGCACAGGTAAGACCAACAATTATAAAATGCTTATTTTATTTTGCTAAATGAAATAATTTAAGAATAACACACAAATTATTACACCTACTGCAAAACACATGGTCGATTGTAAAGATACATTCTGTTGCCTTTTCTGCTCTCTCCAGCCTGTGCAATGCACTTGGAGTACCTGAACATGGACTTGGAGGAAGAGCAGCACAATGAGAGTTTGGTCTGTATTATACTTATATGTTTTTACAGTCATTAGTATTACTAATATTACTTAATTTAGCTCATTCATGCTTCAGAGGAATGCCAAAAATGTCTCACCCAGGGGTATGCTCTGGGAATTACAGCAGTCCCAAAACTGTGGAACTGTCCAGTAGCATCAATTAAGCTGAATTTATTTTAGTTTTCGCCTTTTTTTCTCAGGCTGTTGGTCAGGGGGAGGAGGTGCCTGAAATCCAATGTTTAATGTGCAAGAAGGTCATAAAGTGGATAAAAAAACATCTTGGCAACACAGACAGAGTGGTGAGTCTTAACTTTCATGCTGCAAAGTTAAAACCAGTCGCTGTCCCCTTTACCATCTCTCATACAGCTTAAAATTGTCCACAGAATGTGATCAAACAGAAACTTCACAAGATCTGTGAGCGTATTCCTGGACCAATCAAGGACAAATGTAAGAGCATCGTTAGTAAATATATCGATGTTCTGACTGAGGAGTTTTCTACTGACGATGACCCAGCAACCATCTGTGGAAAGATTAAGTTTTGCAAGTGAGTTACTAAAACAACTTAATGAGCAAAATGCTTGACACAATACATAAATAATAATATTTATCATCTCAGGCTAATAAAATGTTTTCTCTCAAACGTTTACAGATCAAAACCCTTCCTGGAATTCATCCTAGAGACTCCAGAAGTTCAACAGATCCTCTAAGCACCACCATGACAACTGCATGATAATGATTGTAATGATGAATGGATCCAAGTTCAGTCATACTACTGTCCATTATATGATAATAATACTAATAAAAGTTTGCTGTTATACAATATTGAAATGTTGTGTTTTCTTTTTTTAACCTGCAATTTTAAAGACATGAAACTAAATGACAGTTATGGAGTGACTGTGTGATATCATATAAGGGGTCTAAAGAGCCTAAAATATTTAACTTGAGACAAAACCACAGCATTTGGCACACAGCTCAGCACACTGTGTGAACTATGAAATTCTATTTCTGTGTTTAAACCAATCACCAAGTGAAGCAGTGGGCAGCCAGTAGCAGTGCCTGGAGAGCAGGGGGGGGACTTGGGATTCACACCCACAACCTTCCAAATGGAAAGGCAACTCCCTAACCACTAGACCCCCAACTGGTTCATCATTTAAAAACTAGCTTGATGGTGCACTGACACATCGGGGGCATCATTGTCACACCGTTTGCAAATGTGTCATTAACATGTGTATTTATCTGTCACCATGGAATGATTGTGGTCGTGAAACAAAAAAAGGTGCTAACTTAAGACAGCTATAAAAGACCCTCTAACGACCTGTTGCAGTTTAGTCACCTCTGAAGAGTTCGTCCACTTTTTCGAATTTTGCGCAGCCACCATGCGCCTACGCATCCTCATCTCTACTTTACTCAAGACCAGCAGTGCTTAATTATTATTATTATGTCCAAAATGGCTATTTTTCAGGAAACTCAAAAAACGATGTAGGCCTATATTCTAAATAAATGAATACTTCGTCTTCCAACTATTTTCAACACTTTTCATTGATTAATAATTTCCAAATTGTGCAAACCCATGTGGAGACTGACCAATAGTAACAATTTATAAAAAACAACAAAGACCAAAAGTTATGAGGTTTCCACCAGACAGGGATTGTATACATAAAAACAAATTAAATGTATAACACAAAAATGACTATGCACTCTGCAAATCATGAAGAGTTGGAGGGACATATATATAACTTATGGGTATGTTGAAAGGAATTTGTTTTTGTTTCTGCTCTCCAGCCTGTGCAATGCACCTGGAATACCTGTATGTGGACTCTGACCAGGGGCAGAATAACATAAATCTGGTACATGTTTTACTAATATGTTTTATTAATGTCATTAGGATTTCAAATAAGTAACATATTCTTTAACATATTTTTTTTAACTCATTTATACTTGTTGTACATACTATGTTTCATTGTACTGGAACATTCCCAGTACTGGGTTAATATTCTGGAGTTTTCGTCACATCATGTAAATGGACAGGTTTGTTCAGGCTGTCTCTGCTGTAATGTTTGCTCAGGATGTGGAGATTCCTGCAGATTTGTCCATGCCTGGAGCTGAATTCCCGGGTAAATGCTGGGCCTGTAAGTGGGCCATGAAGAAGCTGAAAAGAAGTGTTTCCAGTGATTCGAGCAAAGTAAGTGTCAGGTAGCACAATGCATAGGTACAATGACAGAGTTTGGATGCATTTTCATGTTTCTTAAACAGTTTAAACTTCACCACAGGAGGAAATTAAGAACAAACTGCTCGGAGTCTGTGATAGTATTGGCTTCCTGAAATCCTTGTGTAAGGGAATAATCAATAGGTACCTGGATGTTTTGGTTGAGGAGCTTTCTACCACCGATGATCCAACAACCATCTGCTCTAATCTTGGTGTATGCCGGTTAGTCCTAAAATGTATCTTATTACATCATTTTGGTACACATGTGATTACCGACTTTTTTGTAAATTTGACTAAAAATGAAGCAACTATTTTGCTATTAACTAACAGCCTGCGTAACTAAGCATCATCTTTTATTCCTCCCCAAAACATTACAGCTCAAACATGCTGGAATTCATCTGAGATTTTCCAGAAACCCAGAAGAAACTCTGAGAGGTTTCTCAGACAGCTGCATGACGAGGACCTATTAAAATGAAAAAAAGAAAGAAAGAAAGAAATGTGTGTTAAGTAGCCAGCAGTGTGCTAGAAATTGTGTGCTAATAAAGCCAGCAGTTTTGACCCCAAAGAATTGACTAAACGTTTTTCATCATTTTTTTATTCAGCAAAGCAGTTGATGCTACTCAAATCAAATATAGAGAAGCAAGGTTCATATGGTTAGTGGTTCAGAAAGACATTTATTTAAAATAGTAAATTAAGCCTTATAGTGTATTTTACCAACAAAGCAGATAAAAGTAGGCAGAGGGTTGGCTTGATATAATTTTATTTCACACAGACAAAAGCTGGACATTTGTAGAATTTACAGGTTAAAATATAGAAAGTTAACTTTTCTGTAAACGCCAGTAATGTGAATCTCAGAATCAAAGAAAATGAGAATATTTATTGGATCACTAAATACTCAATAAGTATCAAACAACTGACTCCAAAATCAGGGTATGCTTGTACCTGTCTAAACAAAATTAATCGCAGACACAACCACCTGTTACTGTGTTTGGTTCATCAGACAGGCTCGGCTGCAACACAAAATGGCAGCATGGTTACTTTGACAAATGCCCACAAAATGTTTCCAAACAACCTTTACCACAAGGTCGTTGCCCGCCATCAACTCATAATATATAGAAAAGTATTATGACTAATAACTATTTCCAGCAAACTACTATGAATGCTGGAAGCTTTCTGTTATTTTAGTTAATTTAATTTCAGTTCAATTTAAGTGTTTTTGGTGCTTTAATAATGGGAATGTCACAAAGAAGCCTTTTCAAGATTATGCCTTTGGTGAGCAAGACACAGGTGACAATGGCAAGGACATAAACACCCTCAGAGCAGCAATAAAGGAACATTGATATTCATTTAGATATTAAACCAATAACACAAGAGCTAGTAGACTTTAGCAATAGTGGAAATTGAAATGTGCCTAATCAGGAGAGGTGACATTATAATTAGACAGAAGGAGAAACAATGATTACTGTTAGAAGTCTTTAGAGTTATCAAGGCCATTTGGAATTAGGTTTAAAAATCTGAATTTTGCCATTTTGAGTAGCAGCCAGTGTAGTGATATAGTCAAATGTCCCAGCTCTTGTTAAGTGACTAAGTGAAGGTTTACTGGAACATCTAGAAAGCAGGGCACTATAGTAGTCTAACCATGAGGGGTGAATTTAAATATACCTGGCTTAACAATATTTTTTAAGATGAAAGGCTATTCTTGTAATATTATATTATAGATTAGAAAGGATCATGCAGATTTGAGGCAAAGAGGAGGGACTTCTGTTTTGACAGAGTTGAACAAGAGGAAACAACCTAACAAACTTAATATAATGTATTTTAGTTAGTCCTCTCTCTTATTTTAGCTGTATTCTTTGGTTTGGTCAGTGGATATATATGTAGGTAAAGCAGTGGAAGCTGATGCCATATTTACAGGCATAATCATCCAGTGGTAACTAATATAATGAGAATAGCATGGGTCCTAGGGCATATTTCACTTTTGTGGGTGCAGAAACCTGTCCTGATCAGTTAGGTCATGGCTCAGGTCAACAGAAAATGTATTACAGAGTTACAACACAAAGCTGCAAAATGGACACCACTGAGTTAAAAGTTACCAGTAGGGTTTAGTTAAAGAGAATATACAATTAAAGACATTGCTGGATGCACTCAACATGCTTTAGTATAGTGCTGCATATATTTACATTTTTCTTCAAACCTGTTCCTATGTTTAAAGTCTGTAGTTCACATTATTAGAAAGGGAAATGTCTTATATGTGGTGTGTGGAACAAAACTTGTATTGCACTGTGGTGTAAAAAAGACATGTGGTTAAAGACTGAGGCATGTAGTACATCCGCAGAGAAAACCCACTTAACAATCACAGGAAACAAACAGCATATCTGCTGTTTATTAACATCATAAGACATACATACAGCTGCATAATTATTGGCACCCTCAAGAAAGATTTATTCGAAAAGACTGAAGGATCCATTTTATATTTTATTGTGCTTTGATGCAACACTGGCGTATTAGGCTGATCATTCCTGAGAGAATCCCAGAGTTATCATGGAATACAGCACATGTTCAGATACTGGATTTTATACATTAAGGTTTTTGTTGGAACATCTGAGAAGTGTAGGTCACTATAGGATGAAGGCAGAGCTGAGCATTTATTAAAAGCTGTCCAAACAATCTGTCCATCTTATTAGACCATTGAGAGCTCAGCCAAAGGCCCTAGAGCTGCTTGGACAAGCAAAACACCTACAGAGAGACACATAAGAGCATACACAAATCATCCTGGCCAATGAAATACATCAGGTTTAACTGATTAAAGTAACACCTATTAGTGATGGGGACGAGACCGCCTATGCCAAGACCGAGTCAAGACAGAGTCTTTGAAGTGTCGAGACCAAGTCAAGACCGAGACCATTGGTTTTAAAATGCAGTCAAGTCTGACTCAAGACCGAGTCTTTGAGGAAGCAAGACAGAATAGAGACCAATTCTTTTAGGAATTTAGACCGAGTCGAGACCAAGACCATAAAAACAAGTCAGTTTTCATAGCCATGATTTAATATCACCCCAGTTAATAATGAACAGTTAGGCCTAAAAACTAAGCTAGACTAAGACATGTGTAGTCAAAACATGTGTAGTGTATTTAAAGAGAAAACTAGAAAACCAAGCACAGCCAGTAAGAAGCTAATAACTTTGATATTACACTTCTTACAGTTCAAACCATTTCGTGTCTGAAACCTCAACAAACCGGACCAAAGGAGTGAACAAGTTTTTATGCATAATCAACATCCTCTAAAGTGGAAGAATCATTTCAGGTATTATGGTGATTTCCCAATCACTTCATTTCAAAACTGGAGGAATCGTCATTCCTGTATCCACAGCCTGGTTCATTGTGAGTGAACAATTAAAAGCTCAAAATACTTAAATTCAAGTTTCTAACCTTTCAGCTGATGAACATTTAGAATATACAAAGACCAGTAGGGAAAGGGCTATGTCATATGAATAAGCTCCAATTACCCTTTAAATGATCTTATCTTTCAACACATCATGCACCATTTCCTGTGATCATTTTTTTTTACTAGACGACGGGACTGAGAAAATTCTGATACTGATCTCTAGTAAACCTAAAAAAGCATAAGTGAAAACAAACAGAAACAAGCCCCTGCCTCTATAGCCAGTGAGTCTGTGGAGGAATCTTGGCCGAAAACCTACGGATGCAAGCATAATGTGTCATGCAAATGTATGATGGCTGCACTCAAATCAAACACCTTTCCCACAGTTCATTTGTCTCACAGACAAATATGGCCAATTAGGAGATTAGTAGCGATATATTAACTGGGCTCTTCACAGATGTAAGAAACAAAACACCGACCATCAAAATTCAAGCTTTATTCGGCCACTCCACTATTTCATAACCCATTTAATGCAGAGAGAGGTTATAAAGGTGTTGTATCAAGAAGAGAGGCTGGCTAATGCTGGACAACAGCTTCCCTTATTCTGAAGCTTAGCATGCATATATAAACATTCACAGATGGACAGACATACATTTAAATACATATTACACTGACAAGTTTGTACAAAGAATCTGTACATTAAACAGCATATACTCAAATCACATACAAGTTAGAAAATATACAAAACAATAAAATAAACAAACAAAAAAAAACTATAGCATCCATTCAGGGTGGTTTGATGTTGGCTCATTTTGGTTTGAGCAGTTACTGCAGCGATGTTAGAAGATTGCATTTGTCATTCTGGGACAGGGGGTGTGCTGAGCAGGCACTTGGAGTTGCAGTTCAGGACGTGCCCTGGCCAGTTCTTCTGCAGGATCTCCCTGTCAAGCTTGTTTAGCCTCTGAGAGCACAGCCTCAGATCCTTGACCCGTTCAGACAGACCATCTAGACAATCAACATCCCACGGCCCACACACCTGGCAACCTGATGATGAGAATAGAGAATTTCTATAATTATGTTTCCAGACAAATGCATACCCAGATCAAAACTCAAGAAACCCCAAACTGGTGGATTACCCTGAAGGTTAAGATGGGTTAAAGTTCGACTGGGCTCACTAAGAGCGCTGAGGAGGATGTGCAGTCCCTCTGACGTCACAGCGGGATTGGCTGACAGGTCCAAAGACACCAGGGATGGACAGAGAGCTAGACACCTAGACAAAAGTAAATATATTTACACACAAAAAAGACCAAAGACAATTACGGTCACATCATATTGTTATTATTCACAGAAAATCATTCCACCTCCTCAGACCCACTTGGAAAATTTAACATCACACGTACTAAAATACATGCGTCTCATTTTTACTTGACAAAAGCACCACTGTTGTATTTAAGTAGCATACTGTAAGTAGTGTAATGCACTAATTGAATTGTTCTCAAGTTGAAAACAAGGTGTTACAATCTAGAAAGATACAATAGTTCAGTCTAGACCAAATGAGCTCTCAAACTGCTTAGGTCTTCAGAAGCTGAAAAGAATTCCTTACAAGTCAGATTTACAACATCCATGTATTGATTTTCATTGGGGAACAATGACCAATTTTATGAGAAAATGAGTTAGTTCAGCCAAGTAACGAAAGACAAATTGCTTGCTTTAAAAAGTGCCATGGTTCAGCTTGGTCAACGGAAAGATCTTTGAGATTAACAAGATGACAACTCACACCATGAGGTTTACAGTTAACGTGTTATTGTCATTCTTTGACCAAGTTTACAGTCAACTTGATGGGAGAGGACACTGGGGGTCCTGATTACTGATGGATGGGTTAAAGTGTTCAAGCGATGATGAAGATGGACCTAATTAATGAAACTAACACAATAAATTGTGTTTAATGCCCCCCGTGGACAGAAATGAAAATTTTGTATGAAAGGAAGACAACAGGTGCAATCAGTGATTTGATGAAGCATATTGGTAAAACATGGTTAACTTTCAGTGACCTTGCCAGTTTCTCTTTCTGCAAAATTTGTGAAGTAAATCCTTAAATTATGTGCAATTTCATTCACTTAGTCTGTAAGGAAATGGAAGGTGTGGCAACTGTTCAATAGAGGTAGGCTCTTAATGAAAGTGACAGTAATGTTACAACATTTGCAAAATATACACCAACAGCAGTATTTAAGGTTTTACCTGGCAAGACAACCAATGCTCTGATCCGTCAGTCCATTTGAAGCCAGGCTCAGATGTGTGAGTGAGGATTCACCCTGTAACACAACACACACGTGAGTAAACACACATGCTTACAGTAAACTGCAAATGTATGATGTTCATAACTACTATTTTCCTCCACTCCATTTGATCCATTTTACCAAATTAGTAGCAGGTTAGTGTCTCTGGCTCAGGTTTATCAGATAAAAACAACATTGCTGGTATTCTTACAGAATCTGCCAACCACAAATATTCTAGCCAGTGCTCATGGTGGTGACCAATACAAATTGTGCACAGAAATATATGACCCTAGATGAACCAACAAGGTGTGTTTAATGAAATGAGCAGTGTTTAAAACTTGCCTGATACCCACATTCTCTCAGAACACCCCACTAACATGCCCCTATGCTGAGAAAGACATGCCACCTAATTCACTGATCAGTGGAGAACCCTGGTTTTTTGATGGATGACATAAAGCCACAGTGGGGCTACAGTTTTTGCCACACAATGTATCCTTTAACTGTAAATGGCTAATAAGTGTAGGGATAAAAAGGGATGGGAATCATATTTGAATAATAATAAATACTATAATTATAGTAATTTATAATCTCAGTAATTCTGTATTATAATTTGAATTATGAATATTTATTTAAAACATTGTAAGATATTTTTCCCATATCATGCAGCCCAATTTACAAGGTTTATCTATTCAAATCTCTCATCTACATTACAAATTGTTGTAAAGACTTGCCTGTTACACAATGCAAGGTAAGATATTTGGTTGCTTCCTGTAATGTCTTCAGCATAAACAGTTTATTTGAATTTTCATTGCATCAGTCAAATGAACCTTGTGTACACTAAGCTTCATTAATAAGAACTTGAAGTTACTTGAACTATGCAGGAAATAACACAAGTAAAAGGAACTTAAAGCTCACACCAAGTAACCACCACAAGTGCATAGCTGTGAACATCTTCTGCACCATGTTAAACACATTTTCACACACCCCAACAAGTAGTTTCCTTTTGACTCATTTGAATTTCCAGAAACGCTTTGGACACAATTTATTCCTTTAGAGTAGAACTGATAGTAAACGGTGAGAAATACGACAAATAGCATGACGTGTTCTTCCTCTTTAATAATGACCAGAAGCAGGCCAACATTCCATGGTATTATACGTTCTCCGCTAAAAAGGCATTTTCTGATGTTTAGGTACCTTACTCAAATACAAGCATTGCTTTGAGAATATTGGGGCCTACAACAACAAAAACAGGTGCCAGAGAAATACGAGGTTTCATAAAAAAAAATCCTGTTTATAAGTGTTTTAAATTGCATGCTATACCTGCTAAAATACTGGACAAGATCAAGATATTCTGTCTCAGCACTAAATGCAAAGCGGCCTAATGCGAACCTGTATGAGTTTGGTGAGGAGGTCCAGAGCCGGTTGGTCCGTGTGACCATTACACACTGCATTAAGCTCCAGGTGTGTGAGGCACTGTAGTGGCAATGTCTTCAACACCAACTCAAACCCAGTGGAGCCCAGAGCATTCTGAGACAGACACACTGACCTCAGGTGCCCAGTACCTGTATTAAGAATAGAGATAAAATTGACAAAATGAATGAAAAGGAATGGCTGATGGGTGATCATTCAACTTCAGTGCTTGACTGGCAAAGATAACGGTCAATGTATTTAATATAGCAGTTTCCCCAGCTTTCAATATATTTCAGCCTCTTTTCCTACACATCCCATCACACAATTCTTGTGCTGATGTTGATTTCAGGTGGGATTCAAACCATTAGTAAATAAGTTCCTGGATGGAAGACTACCTGAGAGAGCACTGGCTAATAGGAGGCGGTGTTGCTGCAGGAACCGAGCTGTGAGGCCACAGGCCTGTAGAGACAGAGTGGTCAGTAGAGGGCAGCTTGAAAGGAGAGAGACCAGAGCCTGAGACCAGCCATCTCCCATAAAGTTCATGCTCAAATTCAGCTCCTCCAAACACTGAGAGAGAGAGAGAGAGAGAGAGAGAGAGAAAATAAGAGAGAGAGAAAGAGAGACAGAGAGAGAGAGAGTGTGAGAGAGCGGGAGAGAGAGAGAGAGAGTGTGAGAGAGAGAGAGAGAGAGAGAGAGAGCGAGAGAGAAAGAGAGAGAATGAGAGAGAGATAATGAGATGTTTGTTGCAGTTATTGTCATTGTAGATTTAGCTTTGGCAATATTGTATTCATTACTTTACAAAACTCAGATATAAGCAAATGGCAATTTTATAAGCCATCATCTCTAATGTATCTGTAAGACTTAATGCTTCTGTATTTCTTACTTACTGATTAGTACAATAGAAATGACAAGGAAAAAGTATTATTACTTGACCAAACAGGCTAAAATAACCTCAAATCTCACGAAATGAAAGAGATCCCCTTTATGACTCCTACTCCGTTGTAAAGGTAAAATCTAAATTCTCCCAAATCTCAATTTCAAAATATGTACATAGCCTACTAAACCACAAAAAAACCCCAAAGCAAACATCCTAAAATGAACAAAAAAACAAAAGAACATAAATAAACACACAAATATGAAACACACAGGAGTTCAACATGGAGGAGTTAAGGAGAACACAGACAGTTGATAACACCATGTATTCATTTCTGCAATTGCTCAGATTAACAGGCAAGGAGATCTTAAAATGAACCCTTATCATGGAAAATGTAACATGGTAATGTCCCTACAATTCACTACTTGACACTACGGTGTCAAAAAACCAAACACCTGACAAATGGATGGTCATTCAGCCTGTGAAAGTTTAGGTTATAAGGAGTGTGCTGAGCACATTTATCATGCTGAGCTTGTACAGGTCATCTGTGTATCTCAGTAAAGTACCCACAAAAGTAAAAAATAAGCTATTTGCCAAGATGCATTTACTTTCCTCTAATACAATTTCACATTTTAAACAGCATAGGGTCTAAAAATACATGCATGGGTGTGGAGTGTTAACCAAAAAGTTAACACACACACACTTGTGTGAGCACTTAAACTACTAAATTGTCCTTTCTCTGAGTATATGAAAGGTCCCATTTACCCTGTGTTCAATATTTTGTATGAGAGTCAAGCCGTCCTATTAAAAGCTACTTTAAAGAACAAGTATAAAAGACAGCTTGGCACATTATAAAACAGTCAAAGCATCATGCAGCAGAGATGTGCTGATTCTTGCATTCAGAAGTCAATTTTGAGGCATTTGCATAAGCCCACAATGGAAATGTATTTATGTATTTTTGTATTGGTTTGTAACAACCTATTTCAGAAGCTCCTCAGCCACTTTCTGACTCATGTCAAGTCCAATTTATTTATACTGTGTTTATTACTGACGTTTTCATGATGTAGCTTTACAGAATCCAGACTGCAGTCTTTAGTGAGAAAACCGAAGGTGATAAAGTGAAGAAATACCTCCCTAAATTTGGAGGAAGGAACCATGATTCAAAGCGTACCATATCCTCTTATGGTTAAGACCGGATTTCAAGAGAAAACAGAAGAATGACACTATGCAGATGACCAACAATGAGACTTTAGTGTGGAACAATTCACTGAGCAGTAGAGTCTCTAATAATAGTAGAATAAAATAGAGAATATAATTAGTAGAATCAAGGGTGGGCAGCACATGGGGTGGGCGGCACAAGCACATAACCCCCCATGATGAACTGATGTGGAGGATGACAGAGTCTCTAATTAGCAGTATTAGGATAAGATTATCCTGTGATATTTGAGGCAAAGTGGCTGCATGATCTTTTCACTGATGTAGCCCCTTCCCCAGTTACCATTTGACTTCACTGGCTTCCAGTTAGAAACTGTTATTTTGACAATCCTTATAATCACTTAGCCTTTCTGATTACAAAAAAAATTACTGACAATTTTTTTTTAAAACAACAGCAGAATTTCAAGTACCGGAAATGCAGGTTTATCTGATCCCTCCAAAGTGGTCACTGCCTTTTTAAAGCCCTCTCCCGTGATCTGATTGGCCGAGATGTCGAGAAGTCGTAGGCGGGGCATTGTGGTTGCTGCAGAGATGAGTTCCGGCAGGAGATTGTCGTTCAGACGATTGGCAGAAAGGCGGAGCTCAGTAAGGCTGTCCTGTAGTTTAAGTGCACGCAGGAGAGGGGCCAGACAAGCAGGAGTCAGACTGAGACCACACACAGCCACACAGGGAGAGCCATCCTGCGCCTCACACAGCCGCAACACACGCTTATTCTCCTCTGGAACACACACACACCCAATTACGTTTAGAGTAACATAAAGAAGGGGTATAAATCCTTTGCATAATCACATAACATTACGGGTCCTGGAGGAAACAGCAGAAAACACTCTAAACAGTCACAGTACTATATGAAATTAGTTTAGATTAAAACTTTATTAATACTTTGGGAAGATTCCTCTGGGAAATTCAGTTACACCTGATTAAATACACGGTCATGTGCAAACGTTTAGACTATTGCGGCTGTTTAAACTAGAATTATTTTAAGACACTCACCAACAGCCAGACTGCTACAGGCTTTCTTATAACGCTCAGGAAGAGGAGGAAGGTCCCAGGAGCACACTTCTGCTAGAACCTACATCCAAGTCATTCATATACAACAGGCTTACAACCAAAGCACACATACAAAACCCTTCCAGTGCAAACTATTACAATAGTGAAACCACCTTTTCACAAACACCATGAAGCACCAAAGCATGGAACAATTTAACACTGCAAGATAAAAATTACACAGATATTACAATTACAAGCTACAATTGACTGAATTGAATAATAAATAAATATCTGTTTAACCTCTTCATTTGAGTGCAGCACAGCCAGGAGCAAATCGGTAGGTGAGAGAAGAGCACCCTCTTTCTGCAGAGAGAGACGTGGCAGCAGCCCACAGGTTTGATAGTAACGCTGAGCAGCCTGCTCACACAGCCAGGACACAGTGCAGGAGTCTGCCACACTGTAAACAAAGGAATGTTGCACAGTACTGTTAATAACTGTAATACTCTTGCTACTATCCAGCATTTGTCAGGGAGTGAAAGGGAACTGACAAATCGTGCAACAACATATAGACTACAGCCAGCACTGGTATACATGTGTATTAGTAGGTGTACTGGATAAAAAAGGTTTAATGCATTGTCTGTAACCCATGCACACACACACACAAACACACACCTGTGTGGTACAGGAATCAGGAAAACATTGTTTAGAACTCTGACTCTCATCCGGATTGGTGCAGGCATGGCAGGCCCTGGTGTCTGAGGGGCAGCCTGTTGCTATAACACACAAACCAAACAATCAGCATCTCATTATTAAAAATGACACAAAAGAACAGGCACAAACAGGCAGGGAAATGGAATTGCTCACATTGGCCTGAAAGCTGTGAGGCTGAGGGTGCACAGGCTGTGAGATGTCATCATCAGAAGCAATGATGGGACTTGGTGACCTGCTGATTTCTCTCCTGCCTAGCATCACCATGCCAGGCAGCTGGTTCATCTTCACTTGTCGTGTCTTATTGCTCTTCTTCAGAGAAAGACCTCTGCTGGAGAAGGATGAAGCTGCAGGGAGATAATAAAACAGCCATGCCCTCTTCAAACAGTGGTGCGAAATGCATTACAATTTTAAATACATGTGAACAAGGAAGCTCTAAACTTCCAGGCTTCAAATCACAATTGTGCATTGTAGTCTGATCTATACCTCATGCATCACAATATTAGCCTAAATATGGTTACCATATTTATATAAACAATCTTGTGAAACATAGCGTTCATTTACATGTCAAGAATATTGGGCTAACTAAAATGTGTTTACATTTTACATAATGGTAGTTTTTTTTCAATTAGAAATGTAATAACTCAGTGTGAAGGAAAAACATATAAAAACAATTAATCAATTCTCCTCACACACACACACACACACAAGTGTGTCCCCCCCCCCACCCCCATTATTTCCAAACTGAGATGTGG
>JBBKCR010165464.1:0-15956 GCA_037577295.1 Ladigesia roloffi | reverse complement strand
TCTCTCTCTCTCTCTCTCTTTCTCTCTCTCTCTCTCTCTCTCTCTGTCTCTCTCTCTCTCTCTCTCTCTCTCTCTCTAATGATGAAAAGTGTTCTGGCACAATGTTTCAGCAGGCAGTAAATGTGGGATAGAACCCACCCCTCTCCTCCTTTCTCCACCCCCTGGCACAAAGGCGTCCCACAAGCATGAGGTACAAAACCCCCCACCCGTCCAGACAAACTCTCTCACTCATTTTTACTCACTCACACGCCACACTCACCTCCTCTCCTCACTCCCTGTTACTATTCCCGTCCCTCCCACTGTCCTTTGGAACAGTAACCGGTCACGGCCACTGGGCAGTTAGGTCCAGTTAAGGCTTGAAGCCATATTTTAAATGTCATTCTCACACTCTGGAAAGACCTCCCCTCAAGGGCCAGAATGAAAGTTCTATGATGTTTTTAAATAAAAGAATACATTTGGAAATGAATATTTGGACGGTACGCAGTGACACAGTACACCGGCAGCTGTACTGCCGCAGTTCCTCTTTAACGGAACTTTCAATACTGAAAGAATATCGCGGTTTATGAGGGGTCATGGTCAGACACTCAAATACTGAATCTGGTTTGCATGTCCTGCAGAAATAGAGACATGGTTCTGGACTGACCCATGCAGTCTGTCTGTTTGGCAGTCATTTCATGTTAACCCGGGGTGAGGGGTGCATACATCTCTGTAATTTCTCATGGGATGTATTTGGACGTCTTACTATGACCCCTTTAAACTTCTTTTGATCAGGAAATTGGGAAATTGCCAAACGTTGCAGTACAGTTTCTTGTAAAAAAACCCAGATACTCAACAAACATTTAATACACACATACACACACATACACACACATACACACACATACATACATACACACACATATATATATATATATATTTATATATATATATAAATGCACACACATTTATACTAGACGTTTATTGAACATCTGAGTCTATTTTTTTATTCATACACACCAGTAGTGTTTTGGTCCAGTAGCTGAGAGCATTTAAGTACAAATGTAGATTTGTTGTTGCCTAGAGTGTAGACCACCTGTTAGTTGATGTTCCTGTAGTCATGTTTTCATTTTGCTCGACCTCGAGTTGTTTACTTACCAAAAACCCGATTCCCGAGTCGTTTCCCATTCTCCTGAAGCAGCTGTGTTTAGAGGTTCACCACATGCGCCGCAGAACAGGAAGGAGACGCAGAATTATATATGCATCACGGCAGTGAAGGTAAACACATCTGTTTTTCTGATTGTGAGTAATATTGCATAACTGTATTGCTTTCCACTTACGATAAAAGGACAAATGTATAAGGACACCCCTCTAAAGTACTGACTTTGTGTGTTTCGGCCATGGCCATTGCAAACAGGTGACTTGTGAAATGTGGTTCTGTTACAGGTAGCCAGAATTGACAGTTTATGAAATCTCTGCCCTGCTGGATCGACCTCCAGTCAGGTGTAGATGCTTTTATTATGAAATGAAAGCTTCTAGGAACATCAGCAGATAAACCATGAAGCGGTAGACCATACAAACTGACAGAGCAGGGCAGGAGGCTGAAGCGTGTAGCGCTGTTTGGTTGCTGGGTTGGTATAAAACACACTGCCAACAGACTCAGGTGGAAAAGTCATAAATCCCACTTTACTGTCTGGCATTCTGATGGACAAAGCTGGGTTTGTGAAGAGAACCTACCGGACTGCAGAGTGCCAACCGTAATGTTTAGTGGAGGAGAAGGAATGGACTGGAATGTTTCTCAGGGTTTAGAATGGTTCCTTAGATCCAGTGAGAGTCTATGCTAATCCCACAGCATACAAAAACATTTTACACAATTACATGCTTCCAGGGAACTATCTGGATAAAGCAGTTTCCAGTTTCAGCGTGATTGTGCCCCTGCGTGTAAAGCAAGACAATTAATGACCTGGTTTGATTACTTTAGACGGAACACCACAGGCTTGCCCAGGCAACTGATCTCTGACACCTTTGGGATGAATTGGTACGCTGATAGGGAGCCAGGATTTCTCGTCCAATGTCAGTAAGCCTAAGTGCTCCTCTAAAGTCTTGTGGAACATCTTCCCAGAGGAGTGGACACTGGTATATCATGAAAACATGGACAATTACATGCTAATGCACATGATTTTTGAATTGGACAATGTGTTCTATTCAAAAATGTGTCATTGAAGCCCTTAAGACCTAAAAGTAGCGTGTCGTCCAATAACTGCTCCCTACACTGGAACGCTGCGACCCTACAGGCATGACTGTGCGAGTATCAGCTATTTAAGGGCTGGTTTTGTGTTTCAGGATTGGATTAGATACATTCATTAGCTCCTGTGGCATCCAAGCAATTATATATTCTGATTTCAGACCAGCATTTTTGTGAAAGCAGATCTTTGTTTCATATGAAATAAATGAGGAAAATCACTTGTTCTCATCATCACATTTCATGGAAATTCACAAGTCAGGGTGGCCTAGTAGGTAAGATACCTCTGGACCAAGAGGTCATGAGTTCGAGTCCTACCTTCAGCACCACTGGGTTCCTGAGCAAGACCCTTAACCCCAAGTTGCTTCAGGGAGAGTGTAGTTTGGGACTAGAGGTCGTTTGAATAAAAGTGCCTGCTAAATGCCATAAAAGTGAATATGAGTTAGTGCTCAAGGGCACAGAATTCATAGAATTCAACGTCATGAGGTCCTGAAAATTGTACGAAAATGGTTTTATTAATTCTGTATTCATCTGTTGAAACTGTCTTCAATGTTCCAAAAGCCTTTAGAGTTAATGAAGGTTTAGGCACTGAAAGTTCTGGGACTCATAAATCCAGCAATATAGCCAGGCTGTTGCTCTTAAAGCCTTCAGAACAGGAAGTGGGTTTGGGAGCTTTTACAAGCTGCTGGATGTTGCACGGCTCCCCCAAAGCAGGCGCACTCATAAAAAGATGTTGCCTCTCAAAATGTTCCCCAAACAAATGCTTAATGGAAACTCTGGTTCTGCTACAGGTAGGAGCTCAGCCTGTGTTTACCTCGTCCACGGCTCTGTCAGGCTTAAGTAGCACAAATAAGCGTCGGGCCATGGTGAGGATCATCAGTCGAACCTCCGGAACCTCCGGAGTCCCGACACCAATGGGTCGAGAATTCCCTAAACCTAATCAATCAAAGTCAGTCTGACATTCTTGTCCTTATCTGATGGCTTAGACCAAAATGTAAGTGCATGTTGGGCTGGCACCTGACAAGCAATTTAGTTAAAGCTTAATAGTACACCTTCGGTCCATTTCTCTCATCGTAAATCACATATATCTGCAAGAATGCATAAATCTGAATCTGAATCGTGTTTGTTGGGCAGGTATATGCGCGGACATTGACAAGGAATCTGGTTCCGGTCGATGGTGTCTCTCAAGCACAACCATAAATAACACAATATAAACTATCTAAATCTTATTTACAGAAGGATCATAGGATGGAATTTTTGCAAGCATGCCACAGGCCAGAATTATGGGCCTAATCTCTAAAAGAAAGAAAGAAAGAAAAATAGGAGAAAACAGTAGAAATATGTGACAGGTTGAGGTGTAATGTAACAATAAATACTGTGAGTGCAGTTTAATGGATGTGAAAGCTTATGTACGATTTTCATCAAATTAATCACAGCAGCACAGATTCACCGCATCCTTTCCAGCAACTTTCGGAAAGAACTTGTGTCCAAACCCTCCCAGCACATTTTCAAGCAGCAAACATTTGTTGTATGATTTTCTTGAGCTCTTTTTTTAACTTGTGGCTCGAGCCCTGCAGCTGAAAGGGAGGACGTTCTGGAGCCTGGTGAGGCCAAGGCATCAATTTCAAAACTTGTGTTGTGTGTGTAATAGTGTGTGTGTGTGTGTGTGTGTGTCTATGTTTTGTGAGAGCAGTAGTGTGTGTAGAGCAGCTTTTCTGTGGTCTTTATTCTTGCAGGTTCCCTCCTGATTCAGTTTCTGATGCATGAAACAGTGGCACATTCACACACACACATGCATACACACACACACACTGCTCATAACATCAATGTTTAGTTGTTTCAGTTGTAAAATGATATGAGTGTTGTGTAGTTTATCCAGTGTATAATCAATTATTATAAAATGTGTTTCTTCTTTTATTTTCTCCAAACAGTGTTGGTCAGTGGTGTTTAAAACAATAGTGATCTGCAAGTTTTACAAACTTCCACACATTACAAAAGCAATAAGCAGAAAAAAAAATGATGCAGTCTCTTATTTTTTCAATGACTTCATACTTTCTCTTGAACTGGTTTTGTGAAGAGAATCCCATTTTGCCTCACTGGAACATTTCAGTGGAGCGTTTCTGAATATGGATAATAAAGTAAAGGCATATCTGTGCTCCGACAGCACATTTTCCTGTTTCCCGATACGGCCTGCCATTAAAAAGTAGTAAAGTTTTGTGTGGAAAGTGCGCTGGTCAGATGTGCTCTGGAAGCTGTTTTTCTTCTCCTTGTTGGTGAAATGGCGTGGGACGAAGGAGAGCCACATTTCTGTGTAGTGGTAAAGATTTATGGCTGTACATATCATACCAAGTAAACCAATTAAAATTAGCTCACCTCCTATCTGTGTTTGTCTCTCAGCTCCATGGTGAGAAATGTCTGAATGCCATTCAGAAGTCGAATCCAGAAATATATTAGTATTTGACTGTTTCAAACTGCAATCAACAGTTAGCTCGTGTTACCCATGTATTTTTAGAGTCTTAACAGGAAATCCATTTTTAAATGTTGTTTGATTTTCATTGGATAAAGCTCCTCTCATATATGTAGATTTCCTCCTGAGAACTAAAGAAAAATGAGTCTTACAATTGCTTTTTTGTTATTTTTCTATCTATTTGAGCCTGAAAACACCTTATAATTAAAATTTATTTAAATATACATATATTTTTTTTATTTCCCAGCATGTCCACTATAGGAAATAGAACTGAAAAAATGGATATTAACCCAAGAACACATTCAGTTTGATCAATACAATAAAATTCTGTTTCACTCTTCTGTTGCTTGCTGCTTTCAAGTAAAACAAAACATTAATTTTAGTGAATTATACGTCTAGAACCTTCTCTGGATATTTAGGGGAGATAGTCCTGGAGGCGTGGGTTCTTTTCGGTTCTGCAGAGGAACATTTTTTATTTTTTGCTTCTCGCGAATGTCTGGCCACTGCAGTCTTTGTTCCCAACATGCAAACCCATCTCAGGCCACATCACTGGAGAACACAGGAGATCCTATACAGAACATTATAGGTCCTGATGGGGAACTCCAAATACTGAAGGAAGATGCAGGTGAAAAAATGTTCCATTATAAAGGTTGTAAATGAATGGGTTAATTCTAAGGGGAATTTGCTCATTGCGGTATTTCTGTCCTTTGGCATGAATAATACGAGTCGTCTAAAGGTAAATACTGCAGTACTGCTGTGTTAGCTTGTAGAATTGTTCATTGTTCATGTCCTAGGACAGGGGGTCCTTGGGTTTCAACATAGATCCATTCCTAACCTGAGTTTTGGTTTAAGTCGAAACTTTCCCTAGTCTAAGTCACTTACCGATCCTAACACAGCTATAAAAGCATAATCTGGAATAAAACAACACAACCAAGCGACAGAAAAAGGAAAAGGACATAAATGTACTGTACTTGTACACTGTACTGTACTGGGGGACGCCAGCTCAGTATCCTTCCGCCACGCTCAATCCAGACTAGTTCCTACGCAGTCCGTAAATACGATGGTATAAACGTAAGCTGAAACACTGACTTCTCAATTTTATTTAGCTTTTATGGGAACGAGTGTCATAAGCTCGAAACATCGTAGGTTCCGAGGACCCCAGTACTGAAAAAGCATTATAAGGAAACATCTAGGTCATGGAACACCACCCTATCAGAGTCTCTGATTGTTTGTCCTTCCTATGAAAAGGCAAAGCATTTTTTACCATTCGATGCTGTACACCTAAATAGGATATCAGTCACTACTTTTAAATATTTTTTTAAACCAGTACACGGCAGAAAAAGGAACAGCTTCCAGAATGGCTGGACCCGTGGCGGTGAGAGTTGGTGTGTATATTTATAGAGTCGACTCCAAGCCACACCAAAGCCAAATCAGAGGATCACTTTTATAAGATAACCTCTTGAAAGTAAACCGTAAACTAATCCAGTACATTTTCCTCATATAAGTGGTGATGGCAGAACAAGAGGGATGTTGGGGGCATTTTTATACCCAGTGTCTCTTTACTGCACCAGACAGCTTTGTTGTTTGTGAATGAACCAGTTTATTTTGCATCTGAGGCTGGGTGGACTGCACTGCATGTTTTACAGCCGACTCTTTCCCTGCTCTGCATCCAGAACTAGTGTGTACACAATGTACTCAAAATGTGCTTAAAAATAAAAAATACACCAAACCACCTTCATTTGAATTTGAAACCGAACCCTTAATTTTACCTTTAAATCAGATTTATGACATAAATGTGAGACCAGTTCATTTTAAACTTAATGCATTAATTCAGGAGGTTCTATTATTGAAGGGGCAAGGGAAAAAATTAATTGAAAATTCAGTAGTTTTACCCTTTAATCTGCCTTGGTCTGTGCATTTTTTCCCCTAATTTTCTTTCATTTACTGTAAGGGAAATGAACGTCAACATTAAGTTTACTTTATGGGGTCGATTTAAGGCGTTTGGTTTCGCAGTGACTATATTTATAAGCTTTTCCAAATCCAGATTGGCTCATGGAGGATGAATCCCTGGTTTATCACTTAGGGAAATGTTTCATGTTTGTTTCTGTGGAGTGTGTGATCGAGGTGCTGCGCAAGGCTGTGGAACTGATTGCTTGCAATTTTCTGTAAGTGTGAAAAGATTCATGGAAAGTGCATTAATAAACACTTCATCTTAACAATGAACGATTGAAAGAGAAAAGAATTGAGTTTTTATGTGTACGACTCAACTTAACTGTGTATTCCCGAAGGCCCTTCTGATGAATGTGTCAGTATCACCTTGCCAGATGTGCTGGATTAGAGAAGTCATTAACACAGATTGTAAAACAGGATCATTGGGGATTACATTAATATAGATATTAAACCTATTAGCTCATGGCTTGGCATCCAAAATACAGACGTTTTCCTTGGAATCAGAAAGGGGAATTTATTACTGCACTGATTGATAATGTTCAGCTGTCACTACCAAACACAACCCGACTTTAATTTACCCTGAAAATACTCCAAATCTCTTCATTTGAAACAAGTGGCCATTCGTTTGTAAAACTGAATCCTTAAATCTACCTTCAAAGGTAGATTTAGGTTTAAGGCATGAGTGTGAAACCACTTTATTAATGCATTAATTCAGAAGGTTTTATGATTTAAGGGGTAAATTTGAAAAAAATAAGATAATTCAGAAGGTTCACGCCTCAGTCTTTGCACTTTTACCTTTATTTTTTTTAATTTCCTTTAGGTCAAACTTAAGGTCATTTTAAAGGGTTAAGTTAAGGCTTTTTGTTTCGTGGTGTGAATTGGGTGATCTTTGATTTTGTGCCACGTGTGTATCACAAGGCATTCCTCTTTGCTCAGCCCATCCCTAAACAGCTCCAAAGTGTAAGTAACAATATTCTCCCAGCAAATGTGTGGGCTGGGTTTTTTCTGGATGGAGACTTTTATATTGAACTTGGAGTATGTTTGTCACTGTGTCACCTGTTCTGTGTTTTAGTTTTAGTTTAAGTGACTGTGCTTGTGATTGGTTTTTGTCAGAGTGTGTTGTCGAGCGACCGTCACACTACCCTAATTGTAAAAGGACTCCTTCCTTATGTCTGTACTGTTTAGTTTTATTGTTTTAGGCCCTTGTGCCTTTTTAGTTTGTTTCTGTAGAGTCTGTGTCTTTATATATTAAACCATTCAAAAAGAACTTGCGTTTGTGCCTCACCTCATTCTCCCCGAGCTCCACACATGACAGCAAATAAATACCCGTTTCTGTCTGAAGAGTATCAACATTGTAGTTGCCTTTAGAGTTATTTAAGTATATTCAAAGTGGTGTCGCCTGGTTGCAGTGAAAGTTGCGACTCTTTAGTAACCACTGTGGTAATTTGGCCCTGAACATTACAAAATAAAACCATCAATGCCACCTCATTAAATTCATTTTCATTAGACAGTATTATTGTAGAAAAATCTAAGAAAGCCTCCTTCAAAATGAAAATGATTTTTAAAGGATGGCTGTGGCACTGGTCACGGTTCTATGGCAGTTCCTGCTGAGACACAACATAACATCACCAGTCTTTAAGATATTTCCATGATTCACAACCATTGTCTCCCCACATGACAGCACATAAATACCCGTTTTGGTCTGAAGATATTACAGCTCAGCTGTCAATTCTGCTGTCAAACCATGACTGAATGACAAACTGAGACACCTACGCCATTATCTCATTATTATTTTCATTAATTGTGCGTTTGCAAAACCATTACGATATTTATTTTAAAGCCTATAATAAAACCCACCACTGCTGTCTGGTGTGTTGGATCTGTTCCAGCCTGTTTTTAAAGAAAGCCCCAGTTTGTGTATAATGGTGGTATCATGAAGTATCTTCATGTTCTGGTTTTGTCTCGGCACACGAACTGCCATGGCACCTCTTTGAAGCAGTAAGAGCGACGGAGGCTGCCGCTCCAGCGGTGGTGATCTAAGCCCTCAGTTATTCTTCCGTCTGCTTCTGTGCCACAGTCTTTCATTAGAACAGCTTTGTTGGTTAGCAGGCAAACAAAGCTGCAAGTTACATCATCAGCCCCTGACCTACAAGGCAGATCTTTAGCTTCACCGCAGCCATGTAGCTCCTCCAGAGCTGTGGATTACATGTACGTCTCCCTGTGTTTGTATTGAATGACAGGTTAAAAAAATTCGTACTCTAAAAACAGATGCGTGTCACTTTCCCACATGAATAGCAGCCAGAAAGCTTTAATTTGAACAAAGAAAATGCATGGAAGCTTGGAATGTGAATGTTGTCTAGACACAATCTTCAAGTCAAGGTGCTGCAGCAGAGGCATTGAAAAACAAACATTGAATTTGACTTGGCTGTTCCATCTATTTTCACACAAAAAAGTGGAACACCATGGAACAGCAGAGATGACTGGAAACCCTGCTCGCGTGACTGAGAGGATATAGGCGTGGTTCGTCCCTTTACACAGTTGAGATATAAACTGATCCAGCCGTGACATTATTTTCCAGTTGCATTTAGAGTTATTTCCGTATATTCTAAGTGGGGATGCCTGGTTGCAGTGAAGGACCCTTGGTTGCGACTCTCTAGAAACCACTGTGGTAATTTGGCCGTGAACAGTACAAAATAAAAGCATCAGTGCCTCCTCATTAAATTCCTTTTCATTAGAGAGTATCTAATATAGCATCCCTAAAAGCTAAAATGATATTTAAAGCATGGCTATGGCACGGGTCGTGGTTCCATGGCAGTGTGTCCTGTGACAAAACATAACATCAACAAACTGTAAGATATTTTCATGATTTACTGATCATTTTAAGTTTATTGTTTTTGCAACCAGTCCAATCAGACCAAACACCAGACAGCTGTGCTACATTTAGCATAGGCTTTAGTATAAGTTTTAGTATAAGTTTTAGTATATGTTTTAGTATAAGTTTTAGTATAGATTTTAGTATTGGTATTAGTATCAATTTTAGAATCCGATTTAGTATAGGTTTTTGCATCGGTTTTAGTATAAGTTTCAGTATAGGTTTTAATTTCGGTTTTAGTATAGGTTTTAGTACAGGTTTTAGTATAAAAAGAAATTGGTGTAAGTGGCTCATCTTGCTTTTGTTTAAAGGCCCTCTGTGGTTGGTCTCAGTCTGTTTACATGATTTATATAAAAATGACATATCCATGTTCATAGACTTTTTCCTTAGCAAACATTTCAGGTGTCCTTTATTCAGTATAGGTGCATGGTCACAGAATTAGCTGGAGTTGATTGTTTCCTGTTCAGGATGTGTGTATGTATGGATGTATGTACTGCTACTTTGACTGAAAAAAAGCTTATGCATTGGGTCTTCTTAAATATACATTTTTCTAACAATTCAAACCCATCACATCTTGGTCCACCCATGAATGTTTAAAGATGTGTGTATGAATGGATGTATGTATTGTTAATTTGACTGATAAAAATTTGGGCATTGGGTCTTCTTAAATATACATTTTTCTAACAATTCAAACCCATCACATCTTGGTCCACCCATGAATGTTTAAAGATGTGTGTATGAATGGATGTATGTATTGTTAATTTGACTGATAAAAACTTGGGCATTGGGTCTTCTTAAATATACATTTTTCTAACAATTCAAACCCTTGAGCTCTTGGTCCACACATGAATGTTTAAATGTTTTCTTTAACTATAACATATATCCATTTACACTTCCTTGGATCTTATTGCTTTTATCTTACTCTTATTTTCTTTTCTTAATCAGTACTCCCTTGTGTGCACTACCTCTATTCAGATGCCCTTTGAATGAAAGAGCATTTGTGTTTCATTGCGTACTTGGTCTAGCCTTGTGTTTAGGAGAGCAAGGCGGTGCAGACAGTGATATCTACCTTTAAGCTTCTTAGGCTGGAAAGAAAATATAGAGTGCACTCTGGCTATCACAGGGTAGAGGCAGGCGGCGCTGGGGAGAGAGAAAGATAACAGTGTATTTAGAATGGCTAGAACAGATAACAGACTCAGCGTCTTACCTAAGGAAAGAAAAAATGTACAAAATGTGCAAAAATGTGAGGCCATCATTACATTCCTTCTTCAGCATTTTCCTCATAACATTTTTACTTATGAATATACTCCTTTGACTTCTTTGACTTTCCACTCTTTAAAAGAACTAAATTAAGGTTTCTTGGCATTACAGAAGGATGTGACCCTTTTCTATAAAATCGTTCTAGAGGAGTGGAGAATAAAACATTGGTGATTGGTGCACAAGTTATGATAGACCGCATTCAGATGAAGAAAACTTTGCCTCTAGCAGTGGCCGGCTTTCCAAAAAAATACAGTTTACAGTGTAGGTTTACACATTTGAAGCACCTTGTCAGAGGAACTCGGGAGAGATACAGGCATGCGTATTTCTCCTGATATTCAAAACCAAAGGCATTCATTGATATCTGGAATCAATGCAACCTTGGGAAGTGATGAACAAAATAAAGATGCCCCAAACATAATAGGAAGGTTTTGCTTTTACATTTTCTCTGAATATAGCCAGATGGGCTACATCCCAAATGCACTCAGATTGTACACTAATTATCTAGGGTACAGGATTGTGACGATACTCTATGATGGGGTATGCTGATCCGATACTCAGTATCAGAATCAGTCTAATATGGGCGATAATCACTGGATTGGATACAGAAAAGGCCTGAATTATTTTATAAATTCTTAAAACCGTGAAGACCGATAACTCAGAATGCGAGAACCCCGATGGTTTTTATTCCAAAGATAGTATAGAAAAGTTGTATTGTGCCAATAGATCTTTGATCTATATAAACAGTCCAAAGTTGGTTATAATCACTATTTATTTCAGGGAATTAAGTCTTTATATAGAAGATTGTGATATTGTAATCAGTAAACATTCAGGAAGGCATATCAACTTAATTTCTTAAAAGTAAAACCTAAACAAACAGTTACTAAAATGTGTTGTTAATGTCTGTATTATAAAGCGTTTTTATTTCATGCATGTACGGTAAAACCGTAACACTGTAATGAAATGTCTATTATGTGGAGAAAAGTCACTTGCAAATCTGTCCTGATACTGATATCCTATATCGATCTGTCTGAAGCGAGATATCGACATGAGGAATGTTAAATATTTGGCAGTACAAAATTCCATCAGCTCGTCAGCTGACACCAGTTTATACTTTCCTTTGGTCCTGATCTGGTACAGTTGTCTGATCATGCAGAAGGCTGCAGGCTCATGCCTCAGGGTTTTCCACCTCGGAAAAAGTGAACGTAGAAGGGTACAGACCTGCAAATGACTTGCTGGGTAAAATGCAGAGTCACGTTGTTTAGTGTTAGAGTCGTTCTTTGCATTGAGGGTTTTTCAGGCAAAATTTCGAAAAGGAATTTTGTGTGCGTGAATATTTTGAAGGAGGTGATTGTTTTCTATTCCTATATTAGAGAAGCATCAGTTTTGGGTATTGCTGTGTGGATTTCCAGTAATCATCCTCAATTTACAACATTCTTGACTTTAATGTCTCCCCTATTGCTGCTTCTGGGGTTTTTGTTATTGTCAGGCAACATTAGTGTCTGATGGCATGGTTTTCATTTCAGCCGGGATTCTAAATGTGGTCAAGTAAACCCTCATTAACCGCAATAAATACTGGCAGATAGACGTTTTGTTTGTTTATTTAATTTAATTTAAACCAATAGAGTAAAAACATTTCTTATTATTATAAAGCTTAAGGGTTAAGTGATAATATTTGTATGTATATTTTTATGCAGGGTGTCCTCGAGTTATGATGGTCTCAAAAGACATCCTTTTGAATTTACAGAGCTCACTCCCACTTACACCGTTAGCCTCGTTCTTACGGACCAACTAGTTTGGGTCACACAGTGGAACAATATGCAGTAACAGTTTTTTTTTGTTGTTGTGGCTTAATTGTGTTTTTCCAGTTTTACTTTGTTAGGAATGTTTCGTTTCTGGGTCGTCTTGCGCTGAGCTGTCTAACCAGATTAGCAGCCTCTTGCTTGAAGGTCATGGTGGATTTTTCCATGAGCTTTTTTCCACTAGCAGCTTTTATAAAAGTGGAATTTGAACTATTTCCGTCAATTTTCTCCTAACTGATTTGAACATATCCTTGTTTGGTTGTATTCTTTAATAAATCCATACTATGGGTCAGCGACCATGTGGGTCTGTAAAAAATAAAAAAAAGATTAACCAATAAAAAGTGTTGAAAAGAATTATAACAATTTTGATGACACGGTATTCATTTACTTAGGAAACATTTACCTTTCCTTTTTTTTTCCATTTTCCCATTTCCCAAGATTTTTACCAATTTGCTCTTGTATCCATTTTTTTATAGTTTTGTTATTCATTTTCCATGCCATGATGAATAATCACAGTGGAGGGGTCCAAATTTGCTTGGATTAAAACCTCCTAACATGCATGAAATGTAAAACAGCTGATATTCCCATGTTGTCTTTGACAGAACTAAATGCTATCAAGGGCGGTATTTAGAAAACATATTTCAAACCCAGCATCTTAACCTGTGAATAGTGCAGGCGTTCATGTGTGCTTCATTATAGAAGCGGCCGGCCCTGTTTGAATGCTTCAGCAGGGCCAGGCATGGGTCCTGCTGGATAAACAGTAATCAGAACAGGGTTGGTTTGTCTCCTTGTCTCTGTGGAGATGATGGATGTGCTTCTGTTGACCCCTGGTGACCCCTCCTCTCCAGGTTGTCGTATTAGTCATCCTCTCCAGCCTTTCTCTGCTCTGAAATGACTGCCAGCTTGACAGCCTGAACCAGGACCTGTTTGTCTCACTTCTCTCACAGCCAGGGTGAAAGACATTCAGTTTGGCAGATACAGACAGATTCAAGTACAAAGAAGAGATGTTAAGGGCCATTTATCCTCTACATGATATACGAATCATCGGTTACCAATGATGCGCACTTGGTATCACCTCATTCTTCCATAAATGTGTTACTAATCCATTAATAATCAAGCTGTAAAAATAATCAGGCTTAACTTGACCTTAACTTAACCTGAAAATACAACCCCCCACCCCCACCCCCCTTCATTTGCTTTAAGTGATCATTTGAGCTGTTAATTCAGGAGGTTTATATAACTTTAAGGGCAAAATCGGAAAAAGTAAGAGGAAATTCGTTTTTTTTACCCCTTAATCTCCGTAATCTGTGCACTTTTTCCCTTAATTTCCCTTCATTCCCTGTATGGGAAATTAACTTTAAAATTAAGGTCATTTCAAGGAGTTTAATTAGGACTTTTGAGTGACTGGGACATACACAAAAATGAGAAATGCAGAAATGATAGTAGTGGCACATTCATTCATTTATTACTGACCACCCACTGACTCATCAGATTTTATCGTGATGCTCATGCATTGATCTGATCATTCATACACACATGCCTTTTCCAGACACTTACAGAGTAACTGAAAGATTATGAAGGGAAATGGAAAGTTCTTCCATGGCATCACTCCATAAAACCTTTTTGGCGTCTTTATTTAATGGATTAAATGAACTGGGACATTTAGTCCGTGAGTCAAATCCTCTCAGGCTCTCCAGCTGGTCTTTTGCCTCTTCAATTAAGAGTTCAAATCCCCCCCACTCTTAATCAGACACTCTTGTTCTAGAAATGATGGAGCAGTATAATGATCTAATAAGGGTGTGTTAGTGGCTCGTGTCAGTAAGAGCAGGGAACTGAGACACCAAGCATTGCTCTGGGTCAAGAAACGCAGAGTGAGAGGATTCATCTGAATATTGTAGTTGTTCTGTAGTTTTGTTCAGGTCGTTTGTGGGATTTTGATTTGCAGGTCATATGTATTAATTTAGTTATAAGTTACTCAATGTGAGTAACATATTCTGAATTCTGGATTTCTTAATACTGTAGTGGAGTTGAGTCCTTTACATGCCACTTCAACAATCTCATCCCTGGATCGTTACAATATATTTTCATGCTTTTTACAAAAAACATGAATATAGCAAATCACATCCTGCCAATTCTCGTTAGTTTTTGTCTACCAATTGGCTGTTAAGCCCAAATCTCCCTGAATGGACAATATATTTACTGTAGAGGAGCAGTAGGTGAATAGGTCTGCATCACTGCCGTATTTCGGGGGCTGGGGGGCGGGGGGTTGTTTGGTACAGACAGATGCCCATGGTTCCGAGGGCAGGGGGCGGAGTTATGCGAATCTCGGGCTGGCGGCCGTTCTGGACTTTTCCAGAAAGTACTTTTCCGCCCCTGTGTGTTGTGCTGGCTCCGGGTCCATTGAGTAACTGATGCCTCCAACATTTACAAGACACTTATATTAGACGCTCTTACTGCATACTTTGTTTGGGTTTCCAGCAATACACGGAATTTCTGAAATTAGAGAGACATGGAACATGGAACAGGATAATCCATTTATTTCAACAAAGTAACTTTATTCTAAATATCACCTCTTTAAACTGTAACTGTAACAGAATACAGTTACTCATCATTTGTATTCTAAAGTAACGCAGGTACCTGTATGCCGTTACTCCCCAACACTATCTATTGTTGGGCAGATCCACAATATAACACAAAGATGAAGTCATTCATCAGTGCAGCTCACCTGTGAGGAACTGTGTGAGAGTCTCTGTCTCACTTCAACACGTCCATGCATGTGAGCCTGGGGCAGGTCTGTACCACCGCGGCTGAAGTCATTTTCCATGCTGTCATGGGGCAGTTCGCAGTGCGAGTGCTTGTGGGGAATAATGGGAAACGTCTATTGACTCTGCACCTGCATGCCTGCAGTTCTGGGCAATATAAAGGGGTGGGATTGTTCTGTGGTGTGGGTGTCAGGGCGTGTAGGGGTGTGTGTGTGTGTGTGTGTGTGTGTGTGTGTTTTGCATTTGTATGTAGAGGAAGCAGCTGGGGATTCTTCATTTCAGTTCAGACCGATTCATTAATCCTTCAGAAAGCTTAGAATTGATCAAAGTTTTTGAATTAGTTTTTTTTTTTTTAAACCATTGAATTGTTGTAGTTTCTCTCCAGTGTTTCACAAAGTCGCTCTGATCAGAGGGAGCTAATAAATCCGTGCTGACACCCATGGAAAGAATTTATCATCTTCGTGGCATTTTTCAAGATACTTTACAGCCTTTTCCTCAAGTGCAGGATGGAAATAGTTCCAGCAGGCAGAGCAGCTTCAACAACAAATAAGAAAAGAATTGGTGTGTGTGTGTGTGTATACATATCTAATGATATATATGCAATGATATAATGATATATATATTAATT
>JBBKCR010165450.1:0-15958 GCA_037577295.1 Ladigesia roloffi | reverse complement strand
GTCACCTTCAACTTGGATGCCCTGGGGGTAAGCAAATAAACATCAAATTTTCATTTTAGGGTGAACTATCATTTTAATTACCAATTCCCAGCCTTTATAAAAATTAAGGCTAAATAAACACCAGTCCAATTGAATAAAATATGATGTGCAGATGACCACTTTTACTTTTAAGCCCATAATTTACTTTCGTACACCATTATAAGACAGCAGGTGTGATTAAAGTCTCTGGGAATAACTGAATAACTAAAGTTAGTGCAATCTTGCATTCACAATAGATTATTAGTCATACGGCATTAACTTTACAGTTACACATGCGTCACACACCCAGTCTCCACAAAGCTTCAGACTTCTTCAGCTACAGTTATTATGATTCGCTGACAAATATGGATCAAAAAGGACAGAGAGTCTTGTCTTACATTCTGTGGTTATACAAGCCAGGACATGTTCAACATAGTTATGAAGGACTATTTGAGCAATTCCTGATCATAGGTTTATTGATGATGGCACCACACTGGACAAGTGTTCCTTACACTGGATAATACTAACTAGAACACTATAGAACACTGTTACATGGGATCTCTAAACACCATTTGTTACACTGGATAAATACAAGCAATATATAGAACCATGATGTCAGGTAAATCATTCCCCTTTTCAGTGAATCATTTAATCCAGTTCAAAAGTCTGGCTGAATCAAACCTTTCTGTAACACCTTTGCAACATTTGCATCCGTGTTCTTGATTGAATAAACTGCAATAAAATTCTACAAATAAGCTTTCGCAGATGTATCTCATAACATCATAGAATCAAGTCTCTGTTGCTGTGTGCATGCAACCCCAAAGGGGTCCTTGCAAGAAACTCTGAGTTCGAAAAAAGCTCTGCGAACTTACTGAGGCACAGGCTGTAAACAAACATGAAAAACACAGCCTTTTAGCTTTATATTACTCTTTTCATTAGCATATGTAAAGCTAACCAATATATTGTGAAATTCTGGCTTAAACATAGATAGCTAATGCTTCAATTATGCATGTTTGAGTTTGTATTTTTTAACTTTGCATGTTGGAGTCCTCCCTAAATTAAACTTTTGAACGTTCTCTGAGTGTTACTGGCCTGTTAGCATGTTGGCTATCAATCAGCCTACTATAATAAGTGGATAATATAGTCTGTAAAAGATAGACCTGATAAACTGAACATATTAACAGCAGTTTTGATTTAAATTAAATCATAAACACTATTGCTTCATGTAGTTTTGTACCTTCACAGGCTTCACTGTACTCTATCTTTTGGCCCTGAGCTCATAGGGAATTAGCTGTATGCTATTAAGTAGGTCCTCTCCACTCCCACCTCACCACAGCTTCTCAGAACAAAACAAATTGCCCAGTTGAGCTTTTGAGTGAAAAGGTCTTGTCTGGTTAATCAATCAAACCACCTATTACTAATATGGAACACAATATTAGGGAAATTATATGGGGTCTTACCTGTTTCTTCCAGAGCATAATGTGGAAGCACCTTAATGGTTCACTATCATAGGGAAACAGATGTAAACAAATTTGTTCACATCCACATTGGTAACAAACCATTGCAATACAGAGAATTCGGGTTTTCATTTGTCCAATAGGGTATGCTACCCATGTCATGAGATTAAAAGAGTGCCCTGAATATTCTCAATTGGGCATTAATACCATTACAATATGGTACACCCCCAAAATGATGCCCTAGTAAATAGCTCATAGGCCAAACTCTGCATTCTCTACTGCAACAGAACCAATAGGGAAGTTGTAAAGGAAATCTGATGGCAAGGGCATTCTGTCCTTTGGGAACAAAGACCCCCCATTTCCTTGCAAGGACTTTGGCTAATTCTCTTGGGACAACAAAACCCAAGGGAGAGCAGAAGTTGTCCCTGAGAATGTAGGGATAGTCATGAGGGATAAAAAGGGAAAGTGAACAGCCTTTGGTGCTATTGCAAAACATCTGCTGCTGTTTCCTATTTATTAAAAGGGTTTAAAAGTATCAAGTTTGAGTCCAAATAATTTTGCATCAGTTCTGTTGGTCCATCCAACATTAAAAGTTCACAACACAGTTTTATATGGAGCTATTAAGGCTGGATCGGGATGGTTTACTGTTTCAGTACCTCTCTAAATGTGTTATTATGGATGCCAAAACAAGCTTGGCATGTCAAAGTGTCTCAATGTTTTATCAAAACGTTTCAACCAGCCACACAAAGAATACATGCAGTCTTCATACTGGAATGTGGAACCATTAACATGGTCTTCTTGAACATGCAAAATGCAAAGCAGACATAAGAGCATATAAAATTTTTGGCAGGAGGGTATTTTATGCCTTTGAGAGCATTAAAAAATGTACATAGAGAAATACATTCTATAGTGGTTCTTTAATGCTATTTCAGAGCATCAACATGACATACAGAGGATAAAATATCTTCACAATGCACAGTGTGCTTCTAAAACTAATTTAGTGTGCTTTTAAAAAGTGTGCTTCTGAATCCTGGAAAAAGCACGGAAATGAGCTTTTACATAATACTTGGCCCACTTCCCATGAAATTGTCAGATACTGTAATGGTAATCGCACTGTATTTCAGTTTTAGCAATTTTTAAACACATGGTGCTCATTCTTCACTACATATGGCCTATTTTTGGAATCTAAACTGCAATCTAAGCTCTTTTAAAGTCATTGCTATAGTGACATCAGCAAAAAACTTTCCACATGTCCATCTATTCAACCAAAAGCGGTTAAGCCTCATCCATTCATGGCCTTTTCAATGAGGTACAATTGAGCAGATGTTATCTGCATATTAAGACATAGTAGCAATAAAAGCATGAGAAAAACTAAGACACATATATGCACAAATGTCATAAGCAGACAAACAGGGCAATGTAGGATGCAGCACATAAAGTCACACCCCAGTCAGTGCGGTAGAAGAAGTCCATTTGGAAAAGTTAGAAGCCCAAAAATTTAAAGAGTGTGTTAAATATACAGGAAATCTGATGGCAATATGTATCTGCAGTGGTGGTTTTAAAGATGTGAGCTCTGTCTCCTGATTATGTCAGTGCATTACACTTTAAGCTCATGGATTACATGCTAGGGTGCTTAATGATCCAATCAATAGAAAACAAAGACAAGGTCCATCCGAAAACCTAATGAGACAAATGAGGGAAATGTATAAGCCAGGTTCTGTGCAGGTCAGGCCTTACCCTGGAAGGCAGACGCATGACCAAGGATGAGATACTTGAGCTCGAAGCTGTAGGAGAGAATGTTTTGCAGCGTGTCTCTGCGCACAGCAGCATGGTAGCGCTCCTCCATTTTGCGTGTGCAGCAGGTTGGACCTTGGTGCTTGCAGATTTGAAGCTCCACATCTGCAGAGGATACACAGTTAAAAAACCATGGCATTGCATTTGCTGACACTTCCATCATAGCTAACACTGTATTCACTCTGCAACAAAAAAGGGGTGTTTTCATTTAAATATACTCAAATTGACCGCAAAATATAATTTATATTATCCTTACTAGGAATGCATCAAAATGAACAATCTTTGTTCATCCACAGCTCCCAAAGTTGTGTTCCCATTCAAGCAACTACCAACACACACCTCAGCTGCCTCACACATTCCCCTCTCATGTGCAGCTAAACTAGCTAAAGGGGAGGTTTCTGATCAGATTAAATAGAAGCTTGTCCACCTGCATAATGACAAAGAAGTTGATAAGGAAAATCAAAAAATGCTAAAAGATAAATGATTATAAATATGGAACCTCTAAGAACTATGCAAGACCAGGCAGACCAAAACAAATATCAGATAAACAGCATTTAAACTTCTCATCCTTGGCAAAAATCAAGCACCTGTCTTGCTTCACATCTAAAGAAACCCACAACCTGCTTTCCCACTGTGAGAAGTTGACTCAGTATTGTGGATCTGAAGATTATACTGATCAGAGGAAGCTGCTGAGTGGAAATCTGTTATCGGGATTATAAGGATGATGAGAAGCAAAATAACCCTGAACTTTGGAGGTGTTCACAAAATATCCCTGCTGATTTCTGCAGAAACACTGAAAGCAAGTCTCCTAAAAAGGGGTGGACGTTGCAATAAAGAGAAAGAGTGGAAACTCTAAATTATAATTCCTTGTTACTAATATAATCTAGTAACCCCAAATCTTACCCTGTTTGATCAATTTCTATTGATATGCCACCTATTTTCTTATATGAAGTACTGCTTGTAATATTTGAGGAATGGGTCAGTGAAATATCAAATCTGCATTTTTTACACATATGTCAATCAGCAAATTCAGTGTCCAGATGTTGCCTCTTTAGTTTATAACTGCAGGTTCAATCACCCAAATAGTCAAAATCATTTTTTGAAAGTTCTCAGAAAGTGCTTCCAGCTTCTTCTTTAAGGTAGACCAGACTTCTCAGTGAGGTTTAGAGTATAACTTGCTGTGAACTATTCAAATGAACAAAACCAGACTGCCGCAGGCAGCAGATATCACAAGGGCTGCTATGCACAAAGCAGTCATACGAAGAGCTAAACCATGATTAGTCTGCACCACTTTCATAAAGAAATGTGTATCCTATGCAGAAACAATTTGGGCTCTATGGTTGTCTAATGACTCCTAGGATTTGTTAACATTGTTAGCCTCACAGTTCTAAACTGAAGGACTCCAAAAATAAACATAAGCAAAAACTGTGCATTTTGATTATACCATTAACCAATTAAGTAAACTTAACTAAATGGGTTTTACAGCTTATGTTTCAGTCATGTTTTCTGCGCTAAGCACACAGAAATTCTGAACTGGGCTAAACTGCCAAAAAGATGTAATACATAAACTGAAGAAGAGAAAATGAAGGGAAAATAAAGGAGATTCTAGAGACATGTCAAAATCAGAGACATCTCAACCTTCTCTCCTTTGCAACAGGCTAAATACAAGACTTCACTGAGATTAATTAAACTAAGTACTGATATAATAGTAATTAATTTCGGTTTACTTCAAAGCTTGCAAAAGGGCACCATCACCAGTTCAGCAGAGTAACCCATGCTTCAGAAACGGTGAATGAGATCAACGCGACCTCCCTGAGCTTTCACACTCTCGCACCTCTCTCGCGCTCTCTCTCTCTCTCTCTCTGTTTCTCTCTCTCTCACACACACACACATTATGACTTCCAGCTTGTTTCTAATATTAAATGCCAAAACCAAAATCCCATAATTAATGTCCACAAACACTTGTGGAAATACATTAATCATTTTTATTTTAAATCTTAATGAGCCGTTCAATAATGAGCAAACAGTCAGTGCGTAAGTTTCAGTCAGATGCAAATATTTGAAAACTCACTGTCAAATGACATGTTTTGTCAATTAATTTTAAACTAAATGGCCATCCTCTGCAGAGATTCATCTTTTTTTCTGCAAATTTCAGTGCCTTGTTTGCATTTTAGTGCAGAATCGAAGGTAATGAAAGAAAAATAGAGAAAAACGCGACATTTTTGTTACATTCAGCAAATAGGCAGAGAACGTGTAAAACATGGAGAATGCAGATATTTTGAAAATCAATAAAGTATGTTGATCAAACTGTGGGGTCAAACCAACCTGGCGCTGCTGTTTCCGGGACCCATCTGAGAGGGCCAACCTGGCGCAGCTGGAACGCCGTCTTGACCTCATGGCAGCTGTGTGCATGACCTGTCCACGTCCAGCCCAGTATGACCAGTAGCCAGCAAATCCAAACACGTGCTAAAGCCTCACGGAACATTGCACCATTTCAATCCATAGTCCTCTATGGCAACAACTAGACAAAAAAGAGAGAGCGCTCTCAAAATTGGCCCAGTAGAGATTCTCGAGGATGCACCATTGGAAGAAAGGCACGTATTTTGTGAGGTATTCCCAGAAAAGAGTTGTGCTGAAGCATGGAGTGACTGTGAGCTTCACATGCTTCAGAATTCCCCTCAGTCTGGGAGAGCTGCAGGCAGGAGCTAAAAGCAGCTCTGCATGCCAAATGGAGTGAGGGGCAGTTGGCTGCACCCCTCTCCACTCCTCTCCCAGCCCGGCCCTGCCTAATAAGCCATATTAAAAGGACTACTTAAGCTTCTGAGCTACCAGGGGGCACCATATCAAATTATTTTCACCTTAGTTGACCAGAGGAGCTTGTCCACTAAACCAGAGATTTGCTAAGTATGTTTTCTTATGCTGGGTACTTTAATTGTCCTTTTATAGTTTCATTTTAAATATAGTCTTGATGCAGAGCTAATAATTCACTCACATTAGAAGGCCTGGGCCATGACACTAAACACTAAACACTAAAACCATGTCAGGTGACAAAACATAACCTGTAAAACATGTATTTCTGAAAGCCTTAATTGAACAACAAAAAATCTACCAAAAATATTATCACTCCTCGTTTATTCACATTGCAACATATGGGGCTGCTTCCAAAAATCAACCAATCAGAAGTTGTAAGTATATTTATAATAAATTGTTGAAGACTGAGACTGATTAAGAAAATGGGATAATCCTTTGTTTTGTTTGAATTGAAACCTGCAAAATAGTCAAAAGAGCTTTACATCCATGTCTATTCAAAATGCATGGCTTATAAAATATGGTCAAAATTCATGTTACACATGTGAAAAGATGAAAAAATAAACACAAAGGGAAGAGAAATATTAGACTTACTTCAGACAACAAGCCTAACACCTTCTCTACCAGCTCGAGCATTTTCTGGTAGCCTTCCAAGCTGGCTCCATGAATCAGCCGATCTGAAGTTGTGAGTAATTGTTGAAGACTAAAACCTATTAAATAAATGGAATCAGCCTCTGCTTTGTTGGAATTAAAACTTGCAGACACACTGCAGCCTCCAAAAGAGGTTTATTACCATGTGTACTCAGAACACAGGGCATATACAAGTACAGTGAACCTCATACAACCGCATGTGAATAGATGATTAATATGTAATTAATATGCTGAACACTCAGGAATCTGTTGAAAGTTTCTTTGGAGGATAGGCTGGTGACATCCACTTTAAAGACTTTTCAACTGAACCTAATGTGGAAGGGGGCTCAAAGCTGAAACACTGATTTTTCAGTAAATAAGTCGAGTGATCCGACCCAGCTGTGGCTGGGATGTCATGCAGAAATGTGACAACAGGGGGCGCCAAAACACCAGAGCATTTTTCAATCAAGACTTTAAATCAAAAGAGGAAACCAGACGCAGTTCTGCATTACCACATTCAGATTTTTGAATGAAATATTAATTCATCAGACATTCAGTCATGAACAAATTGTCAAACCTGGCATATAAAATTCCACAAACGTAGTCTTCAGGCACTAAATAAATTGTCATCATGCATTAAATGTCTTGTCATATGAAAAGTTCGAAAACCCACTATAAAAAGGACCTTGTTTTGTTTATTTGTAGAATTCAACATAAAAAATAGCACTTGGGAATCTGTTGGCTATTTCTTTGAAGGAAAGGCTGGAGGTACCTGCTTTAAAGACATTCCAGCTGAGCCCTAATCCATGTTGAATGGAACTCAAAGCTGAAACACATTTGCGTTTTAACTGAATTAACCTACCTTGTGGCCTAGATTTTAGGAAGTTGCCATCGTCATCAAAAGGCTGTGGGTTTAAATACCAGGACAGCCAGTGTCACCAGTGAGGTGCCCTTGACCAAGGTACCACCACCAAACACTGTTTCCCAGGTGTTGTGTAGCTGGCTGCTTACTGCTTTCATTCTGTCTTCTACTGGCGCTGCTCCTGATTAGGGTCGACAGAGAGGATCAAACTTCTGTTAATAATTTCCTTCTCTCCTATGCATCTTTCTCTCACACAACATCTACCTGCATGTCCTCCCTCACCACAAACCCCATTCCTTCTTCTTCTTTCTGTTCCTTCTACGAACATACTCAAAGTCTCTCTTAAGCACAGGTCCAAACCAGCGTACTCTCACCTTTCTGAAATCCACTGATTCACTCAGTAAACGGGTTAAACGCAAAGAAAGAATTTCACATTGTTCACACTGTGGACTGTCCTTTATTCACTATAAGGGGCCACTTAATCTTTTTTTTTGCTTTAGAGAGCCTTTCTGTGATTAGAATGTCATGCTACAATGTAACCACAAGGGGACACCAAAACAACACATTCTTTTTCAATAGACACAGAACGAAGCCTGATTTTAGAAAATCACAGTTCTGCCTAACTGGAATAGCCGTTGCATTTTATTTTGGTTCTGTTAATTAATTGGGCATGTTAGGGTAGGTGTCATTCCATTAAAGATTTAAAACATGAAAACAATATGATCCAAAAATGCTGCCCCGTGTGAGGCTCGAACTCACGACCTTCAGATTATGAGACTGACGCGCTGCCTACTGCGCCAACGAGGCCTGAACTGTCAGGGTGCTCCAATATTTTAAAACTTCTGAAATTCAACATATTGAAAACTTTTGACTACATTTAATTTGCAATTCCAAACCAAAACTGTTTGTAGAAAAATTTGATACTGATACATCGGTTATTCTGCAGAAATGTCCACGTTTTGTCCCTAGATTTAACGGGACGGTTGAACTTTAAAAACACTTAATTGTAGGGATTTGATGCCGTAAATGTACATTTGAACAATTACACAATTTGAACCATCAATGTGTCAGTATTTGTTTTAAATAATTTTAGTAAGTTTCCAAGTACACCTCAAAATCCCTTTCTCCACACTCATGCTGAGAACTGAGGGCCCTATTTTAGCAGTCCAGCTGCAGTAATGCGTGCATAACTGTCATATATATAATATACATGACTTAAAAATACGAAATGTCAAATATATATTAGAATATATATTACAAAGTACATGATAAAATTGTTCGTCCCCTGTAGTCAAGTCACTTGAGTTACCGATTAAGAAAAGACGATTATTTTGACATAAAACCAGAGTAATGACATCACAGGACCCCTTAAACTTACTCTCTGAAGATCAGTGAAGATAGGCACATGGTAAGTTAATTTTCTCAATTATCTTCAGATATTCATCGAAGATTTAGTTTAAGTCACTGGTAGGACCTACTTTTTTGGGGGAGGGGGAGGGGGATGAAAAAAAGTATACAAATGAATTACATTACATAATTTGGTGACTATATAATAATTATAAACATGTGGTTTGATCCCTTGTGGCAGCCATTTTGTAAAATGAATTTTTCATTACTGTTATCACTGGTGTTATCTTCCTTGATTTTCCATCCTCAATTAAAATTAGAATTGAATATTCTAGATCACTTAGCCTTATTGATGTCACTGGTGTCATATTTGTCATGATGATTTTAAATTTATTTGATTTTGCTGTACTTCAAGAGTTTACATGTAAAGGATTTCATGATTACTTGTTTATAAATTGTTTTTTTTATATTTTCAATTGTATAGCAAATACATAGTTGTGAAACTGAAGAAACATAATTCAACACAATTCTAACAAACATTACTAAAATAAATAAAAGAATTATCTCCTGTTTATTTGATTCATCATTGTTGCACTATATGTTGCAAGAGAATTTGAGAAATAATATGACATTTGTCACACTGTAATTAATAAATAAATAATGTATCAATTCATTTACCCTAATGAATAACTTCAAAATAGGTTAGTGCAGCTACAAAACATTTTTTTATGTTAATGAGTGATTTAGATTGAAACATTGCTGCTACACAGTAGCTTGACTGTGACTGAGTTGCCAGGTTTGCAGTTTTTGTGCAGTGTTTGACATTTCATACTTTGAAATCTACTGAAGGTTAATGTCTCAAAACAGATCTCAGCAAGTTAATGCAGGCAGCTAAAATGATTAATACAATTATTTTGATCCCTCATATGATGTTTGACCTCAGTGGTTGTCTCTAAATACATAATAGTTTTTGTTTTGCTTCATATTGTATTACTTTTCCGAATGCTCTTTGGCCTGCTGATTTTTATTTGACATGGCAACTCTGGTGTATGACTCCAACACACCCCCTTTTCACATGGCCTTGAATTTGGTCAGTTGTGTTTTTTTTGCCCAAGGTATGAAAAACTTGGCATTAAAAAAAAGACTGATAAGAACCTTGCATCTCAGCGTGCCACGTTATCACTCACTGTGAGCAAATACTAGGAGTTGGGAACTCCATTCTTTCTTTTCCCTCCGACCCCACCAGGTGCACATGTTGCTTTTACAGTCTGCAGGTAGAGATCCAAGGCACAATGTCAGGGCTTAACACCTCACTGGGTTACTTCATAACTGTGGTGGCCGTGTGTGCTTTTTCTAGGCTTCTGCTTGCGCGACTTAGGTCAAAATGGACTTTTTTGAGTGAATTAATTGCAGCCTTTGCACTTGCAGCCTGCAGACTGGAGATCCATACCATTTCTGAGATTGGGCAGTGGGCTGGAGGCCTGGGCCCAGATGTAACCCTTACTATGCTTTTTCTAACTATAACCACCCATGCTGTTATCATGCAGGGAGTCAGTGGAAACCCTTCAGTGACTCTGATGGGCTTCCTGCAGAAAGACACTGGAGTGGTTTCCACTATTCTCAGTGTTGCAGGTCAGTTTGCAGGTGCACAGCTCGCCCTGCTCTTAGCTGGCTGGTACTGGGCAATGGAGCTAACAGACATGCACACACTCAAAAACATGATGGTGTCTGAATGCAGTACGTCACTGCGTGCAACGCTGATACAGGGAACCATCACAGAGGCTGCCAGTGCTCTCACTTTTCACCTGGCCGACATCAGCCTGCAACGCAGATCACAACTGGTGCGGATTCCCCTCCTGGCCCTGCTGCTCACTTTCCTCTTCTACACAGGTACGTCAGTGGTGCAAGACAGGGTCACTGGCTGCTGTATACACTTCATGGGAGTGTTTTTCCACAGTGTGACATGATCATCAGAATATCATGATTCATGGTAGCATATCTCAGTTTTAGAACCTGAAACTGACTCTATGCACCGCTAAAGATCTGTCTTATTTTATCTAGACCCTTCTCATTTAAAAAAAGAGTTTTCTGGGAATATGCATTTAATTCACAGCATTATGAGTGCTAAATAGGCTGAATGAACTGTATAAACTTTTTGTATACATTTTTCAGTGGACATTTTTCAAGTCTCCCATGCTTATATGTACATTGTCTTAAACTGCACCTTATAGATGGAGTTAGTTTTACCATCGTCTTTGCTGAAGCATTATTTTGCTCCAGCATATTAGGTCCTATTTTTGATTACCATTATTGTACATAAACAGTTTAGAAACAGTTACTAAATAAAAGAGACATTGAAAGTCTAATATTGATTTTTCATTCAGTCATATGTCAAAATTCATGTCATTTTCTAAAAAATAATTCTACAACAAAAATGTGTAGATCAATTAATCAGAGTGATTGTAAATAGATTTCAATTGTGTGACACCCCTACTACATATATATTGTGTTTTCTTTAAAGGTAGTAACTACACCTCTGCTTACGTAAATCCATCTCTCGCATATGCACTTACCTTCACCTGCCCTGGACACACCTTCTCAGAATATGCTTTAGTCTACTGGCTCGGGCCTCTTACAGGTATGTTATGCTGGAGACAAATATCTGCAATTTTTTTGCATTGAAAGCTTAAAAAACACGTATGTGCTTTTTACCCATATGATAACCCTTTCTTGTCTAAACAAGTTACTGTGTGATCACTTGGACAATAGTGTGCATTAAGGGTGCAACAATGTATTGAAATATTGTGATATTGCAATTTTAAAATGATTATGCATTGTAGAGAATGAGTGTTCTATTAATTAGGATATCTGATGTAACTGCATTGTATATAGTGTTAAACCAGCACAAACCAACACAGCAGCCCAATGCAACAATATCATAGATCACACTCCCACTTTTCATCTCTATGTTCATTGGAGAATTGTTCCAGATCATACAAAATAATTCTACATGCTACTCGTTTTCAGTATGAATATATATTGTGTATCGTCACACCCTTAATGTGTACCAGAGACTTAAGAGCAATTTTTACAACATATTAGATTCAGGTTTTACATGTGAAAACTGACCAATAGTAACTTGACGTGCAATTAATATAACTCTAAATCTCTTTTAGGCATGACCCTGGCTTTGTTCCTCTACAATGGCAACATTCCTTTGCTCTTCTCCACAAACCTGCTTTTCACAAAAAAGCAACGCTTCCGTGCGCCAAAGGGGAAGAATTCGGAAGAGAAAAAAAAGTAGCAAAGACTGTTTCGCATCACACACTTCTGTCTTGATGCACATTTCCAATCTGGGACATGTCTTAATTTCTTAAGTTTTTTAAGAAAAAAGCAAGAACACTCAAGTAAACAAGAAACAATTACTCTAAACAGAAGTTTATACACTTTGCAATAAAACTGCATCATTGTAATGTCTTGTGAAGCCCAGTGTATAACAAAAAACACCTATGATTCCAAAATGCAAATATCTGCACTTCAAACCCTTATATACACAAAATACAAGGGGGTCATGTTTAATTTAATATCAAGCTTTTCTTCAAAACACCAGTCCTCAAAAAGAAAAAAAAACACTATATACAGTCATGTAAACATTTTTGTTTCATGATTTACTATGTAAAAATAAGTTTAAGCTAGTGGAGAAAATAATTAACATCATATGTGCCATGGCTTTTACACATAGTTTATTGTTGTTTTTTACTACACAATATGTTAAATTTAGAACAAATGTGCAGACATGTTGTAATTATAATAATAATTGTGCTCAGTTGATGCGTACTTATTTTTACACACAAAAAAAAAATCAACCAGGGGTGGCCTGGCATTTTTGCGCCTCAATGTAAAGTTTCTATTAAATTTTCATGCACTAAAATTAAACCAGTGGAAATCTGCTTCCTGAACTGCAGGGACTTTTCAACCAAGTATATATCTATTAGATGCACACAGATCACAGCAGCAGACAACTTAGGGACATCCTTACTGGAAAAGGCCTCAGGTAGCCAATCAGATATTCAAGGATTACAGATATCCTGGAGATCATGTAGAAGGGTCCTGAGTTAAAGCCACATGACTGGATTACTGAGATTTCTCACTCTGGACCACAGCTTTGGGTGGTGGGTCCTGTTTTTCTGTGGGCACACAAAAAAATTAAACAGAGAAAAGTTTGTCCAGAAGTCGGTAAACACCTTCAACATTTCTTCTGAAATCAAGGGTATTAACAGGGAATTTGCCTTCCCTTTGCTGTAGCAACAGTCTCTACTCTTCTGGAGAGGAACATTACTATTGCATTCAGCCACGAGACCATTCGTGAGGTCAGGTAATTATGTCCTAGCGTAGGGAAAGCGACATAAATACAGAAGCTGTGCAAAATCTTTATTCAAGAAAATGTACAAGTAGGTACCTGCATAACTGTGATTGAGTAATTTAACATATATATATATATATATATATATATATATAATGACAGGTTGTTTTAATTAAGGAAACATGCAGGAGTTCAACTGACTTGCATGAAAAAATAAATGAATGATCTGAGGATATTTGAAGGTCTTTTACTTTAAAAGTAAAAGTTTGTTTCTTGGAAATGCTGGGAATGTTTTAGCATAATATAAAATGCAAAAAAAAATATGATATAATATGTATAAAGTGCTTTCTATCCTTGGTTTTGGATCCCAAACCGTTCCACAGCCCAATGCTGAATAGCTTTATTAACCCTGAAGCTTAAATTTGGCACTGGGCATGTGCTTGACATTCTATTGGTCAAGATTTTTCTGATCTCATTCCATTAGTCAATCCAATTTTTGTAGTTTCTTGTGGTCATGAATAGTTAATTATAAATGATTGAAAAATCCTTGTTTAAAAGTTACAGTCTTGATTTTCCACAAGGGGAAGCTATAAGAACTAGATTCGCTATCGAATTACAGAACTTAAGAGTGTTCAGATCTGCTATTTAGCTCCAACAGAGATGCAGGAATCAAATTACTTTGTCTACATCAACACAAGCAGACACACTCCCTCATTGATCAAGAAGTGAAGAGCCAAATCTACAAGACCGTTCTGCTTATTCTGGTGTCTGAGTAATGAAAAAAAATGCTGGGGTAAAAATCTGAATAACCTATAGATATATTAAAATAAATCTAAGAACATGCAACAGACTGCCATTCCTCAATGGCTTGTATATACCTGGCTGAGTCTGATTTTCCAACTGGGCCTCTGGCTGGTTCACCCACAGCTGGTGTTTTGGATTATTTGGAAACTTTTTGGTTTGTCCACAGCTGAGACATCGTATCACAGTCACACGCTGCCTGCGGGGCCCTCCTAGTATGATCAGACAAGTAAAAAATCTATTAAAAATTATGAGGTACCAGTTTCCATACAATAAAATGCACTAATGAACCAAGTTCACCAGAAACCAGGAAAATCTTACTCTTTTGCCTGACAGTTGACGTCACCCCAGAGATCAGTAATGAGCAACACCTCTTACATATTGTTCTTTTCACTGAAGGGTCTCTGTTAGGAGAAACAAGCTCAATGAAACAGTGTTTCCACTCTCTAGAACTTCTCTTCAGGATAATAACTCCTTAAGACTGGTCACAACAGATCGTCCTTATTCTACTGAAACACTGGTGCACACACTTCCCAGTAACCACAAATTATCTGGAAATATTACAAATAAACTATGTTTTTTCTCTGGTTCTGCTTGAATGATTCAGACAGAAGTCACTGTGTGTCCTAAAGAGCAAAAACATTCCTCTGAAACTGGTCAGGTTCAGGAACTGAACTGAAAATGAGAGACTTTGAAAGCCCAACAGGAAGCCTGGAGAACTCTTACTCAGGACTACATAAAAAATAAAAGTCTGGACATTTGCAAGCAAAATATGATGAGAACTTTGGCACAGTTCTACATACACACATATATACACACACCTTTAAAGGGACTTTAAGGAAAATGCATTCGACTTTATTATGGAGTTGGCCTACCCCTCTACTATCCTTGGAAGTCTTTCCAAAAAAAATTGGAGATCTGTGGGAATTTGTGTGAATTCATTCTGTAGACCATTCGTGTTTTCCACGCATGAGAACTATAAAAGTGAATTAATCTAGTAGTATACAATTAGTAGACGCTGTTACTCACTGTCTCAGCACCAGGCGCCTGGCGATAGTTTTCTGTGTAAAACAGTAAAACCGTGCCAGCTCTACATTTTCAGGGTTTTGGGCCAAAACGCAGTGAGCAGCCTGGAGGACACGAAGAGTACGACATGTGTTTTATATACTGTAATAAAAAACAAACAATGATAATCTAAGAAAACATTTTTACCCACCTGATACAGAAAGTTCAGCCTCTGGAAAGCCTCTTTATCTTTAATGTTACTGGCCATGCCTCTCAAGACCCGGATTCCAACAGAGGAAATATTTAACAGGAAGGATTATTACTTAAAAACAAACAGAAAGGCAGACATACTTGTCTCTTTCACTCTTTTTCTTCACTAGTGGAAGGAAGTCAGCAACAGTCACATACCGCCACCTGTCGGCTAATCTGAATTTTTTTTTTACCATTTTATTGATTTATATTGTATTATATTGTCCATTTATCAACACATAAATTATTATACTGTGGTTAATTTTACAGTCATTCTGCATTCATACTTTTTCTATTGCACTTTCAGGTAAGTCTTGGCACAATACTGACCTGTTTTTGCACTATATGTGTGTGGACACAGTCTTAAATATATATATATATATATATATATGTAGGGACCTACAAAAATGTATATATATTGTTTGTGTATAAATTGTTTGCTTATGTAATGTGTGTGTAAAGACTACAGGCCCCATAAGGCACAGGACTGTTAGCTGGCCAATGAACGGCTAGCGGGGAGGGGGGTTTCCAGAGACTGAGGGGGGAAGGAGCGAGGGAAGCGAGGAGGAAAGACGTGCGGCAGCAAGCTCTCCCGAGTGAGGGGAGAGTTTAGGGTTTGGTGAG
>JBBKCR010165443.1:0-15958 GCA_037577295.1 Ladigesia roloffi | reverse complement strand
CACTCACACTCACTCACACTCACTCACACTCACTCACACTCACTCACACTCACTCACACTCACTCACACACACTCACACACACTCACACACACTCACACACACACACACTATATCAGAGAATACCAGATTCAGCAGCAGTGAAATTAAAAACTAATTAATGTGAAAGCGGAGTCATTGTTTGTGCAGCAACACCAGAAGAGCGCACAATACACATATTTCATGTATTAATGGCCAAATTTACCAACAAATACATAAACACACAACAGACATTTTCCTCACCATCTCCTGTCTCCATGAGCTCAGCATTGCCATATTTGGGCAAAGGTTTGGTTGACATGGCGACCTGTGGGCGTTCCACAGTAACAGCGAGTGGGTCTGACGTATAGCTTGTGATGTCAGGAGGGGCCGGGTGACTGTCTGCATCATACCAGAAAAATAAACAAATAACCCACTGTTACACTCACTCACACACACACACACACAACTGCTTTATTTAGAGTCATCAGCCATCACCCTACCCTATATACCCTATTTACAGTTAAAGTATTTAAAAAAATCCACAATTCTGTTTCCTTTTCTTATAATCACCGCAGAAAAATAATTTGACACACTCTGTGTTTTTGAGAACCACCTAGACGCTGCACTATAAACTGCAAGCCTTGTTGAGTGGCCTTGGCTGTAGAATTGGCACTGCAGACTGTGACGTGTCCCAGAAAAGCATGTGGGCTGAACACACTGTTCCAAAATCCTCATGATTTTGTCTATTTTGTTTGGTTCTCAAATCCTGTCGCCCACATAGCAGACCAAACATTCCCCCACAAAGCCCACCACCAGAGGATCTTATCATATAAGCCTTGCATTGCTAAATGACTTCCCAACTTAATCACTTAATTTTGGAAGCAGTGATTTATGAATATTGATTGTTGAGTTCAGTAGTGTTCACATCATGAAAATAAACCTTTTTTTTTTAATAGGCTCCATTCAATCTATAAATAAAAAGGCTAAGCTGCCAAACATTCCATTCTGAGTTCACTGAATGTGTGGTGTCTTTAAAAAACAACACAATAACATACTCAACCTTTTTAGGTCCACAACAGAATAGACTATTCCATTCAAAGTAATGTCATAAAATCCAAGGGTATATTTTTGCTTAAGGGTACAATTTAGGGCAGCCAGTCACAACACAGATTTACAGCTACAAGTCGGTCTTAAAGAAACAGTAGCAACAAGAACAAATATATATTATAGGGGATACAAAATAGTTGGAATTGGTCATGCATAAAAATGATTCATGGCTATATTTTCTGCATAAAAACATACAAACCTCAGGATAAATTGTACTCGGAAACAAAGTGGACCCTTTCAGTTAAACTGGAATGTACTTTTTGATGGCTACAAAATGGGCAACTAATTTTGTTTATGATCTCAAGATTTCATCATTATACACTAACAGGCCCCATTAAGAGGAAAAGGGAGTATAATGAGGGAATTTGTCTTGTGTGATTTAGACAGAACTTTGTTGGTCTTTATCTGTTTGGACCTGATTAAATCTCTAATGTCAAGCTCAGAACAGGGCGTCATGAGTTTTTAGAGGATGGTATCAACACACTTTTGCAGTGACCTAGGTAGATTTAGCTTAATGCAATATGGATACTAACCTTCCGAGTCCAGCGATGACCATGGTCGGTCCGACTGATAGTCATAAGAGCGTCGACCCATGTTACCATTCTCCAGTGACACACCCATCTCCCTTAAGCCCCGCCTCTTCAGAGACAAATGTGCTATTGGCCCGACTGTGTGGTTGGTTTAATTGAAGGCACAGAGACAAAAAGAAAAAAGAAACAGAGAAAGAATAAATCTGTGTTTGTATGTGTATATGTGTGCTAAATCGGTGCAAGTATGCACAGTGTTGTGATGAACCAGTGGTCAATATCTAATAGGCTGATGGAGTAGTCAATACTCTACTTACTCTGCAGGACAAAATCCGATACTCAAATAATGATCCGCAGTTACCATCTCATTAGCAGTATTGAGCAAGCTGTTTTTAAATGAAGCTAATTATAGTACCTAACCTTTAGCTCGACCCTAACTCAATCTATTGTAAAAGCAATATTATTAACAGTAGGTTGAGAACTGGAGGTCTGAATGTCAGTACGTAACTAAAGTGACCATTTTGTTCTATATCAACACAAATTCGTTCTCCGAGTTTAACCCTTTCACCCAAGTGGTACCAGAAACCTCAGAGGTAGAGCATAAAAGTCTTCAGATGTTTTTTAGCTCGTCTTATCCTTCCACAAATTTGAAGTCAAGTCAACTTGTCGTTTCATGATGTCTTCACACATAAAGTTCTCTGTAACATTAACAGCCAACATGCCAACTAAACAAACCAAAACACAGGCTGATACCTTGAATTTTCGGCTAAATTTGAATGTGTGAACATGTTAAGCCATGGCAGCCACTCAGCGTACTTCGGACTGGACAACTTTCTGCAATGCTATTGTTAGCCATGTTAGCTAGCGAACGTCGTTTTAAATAGCCATACAGAACGCTGTTACTTTTATTGTACTTTAACACCGACTTTGCAGTATGTGCAGGTCACCGTGCTGTTTGTGTGTCTAGAGTAAATATCTCCACACATGTGATGCGTTTCTGTCACTTCTGCTGCCATGTCATCTTTTTGTGATCTACTAGCTGTTGTGGGATTTGAACCCATGACCTACTGAACATAACTCCCTGACCTCTAGATCACCAGTTACACATTATTCGATTTAAGTGTTAAAGGTATACCCAAAAACTTTAACAACAATAAAAGTAATTAATAAACATTACATTAATAAGCAATATTCTGTACTGACTGTTGTACGTGTGTGCGTTATTCTCTGCCAGACGTGCTGCATTTGCAGAGCCATTGCTGTGTGAAGATGATGATGACGTGGTTGATGATGATGATCCACGCAGAGCTTGGCTGATCCAGGCCTCAACCCCAGCACCCCCACTTCTCCCTAGAGATCCTTCCCCCTCTGAGCCTGATGAGGAATCTACAAGAAAAGAAAAACAACTTCAACCACGGCCTTTTGTGGCATATGTGTGTGTGTGTATGGGAATGTGTGAATTTATACATTTTGATTGTTTTGCTGCAAAGGTTTTTCTTTTTAGTTTAGTAGCAATGCCCACTTTTAAATATCTCAGCCTGCAAAAGGTTTTTACAGGCAAAATCTATCCTCATATTTTCAAAGTTGTTCAATTATGAGTGTTCCTGTGTGTTTTCCATCTGATGGTACTTTCATGCAGATCATGTTAGTGCAAGTAAAGCTTTATAACAGAATGGTGCACCACCTCTAGTGTCAGCTAAATCTTCCTGCAGGAACTTCACTATTTTATGGAGGTGTTGATTCGCTTTTCTGGGCAGCATATGAGCAGTTATATCTGGGGTTTCCAGATCTAGCTTTGAATTTCAGAGGAAATGGAGAGCTGGTAGGGATTTGATAAGATTTTGTCACCAGTCCCAGCTTTGTAAGTATCAATGAGCTCTACTTTTTCTACTCTGGAATTGCCATCAATTGCCATTTCCTAATTATAATTCTTGATCTGCCCCAAACTGTTGTTTGCCTTGAGCTTCTATAATAAACCATATTTTATTCTGAAAATGTGAAAAATAGATATATCAACCAAGACGTAGTAAAATCAAAACATACTAGGTTTGTGTAGGAGGTTTTCTGTGACTGTGTGCCAGTGTGTGTTGGGTACTAACGTATATACTCCTAGTTATGAAGTATGTTATATTTAGAAGTTCACAAATACTAAGTTTTCAATATTTAGGCCAAGCAATCCATAACACATGCACACAAGCACACTACCATAGTGACCTGGTGGGGTATATGCCTCCATGGACGTTTGGACGACAAGGGATCTTCGTTTAGAAGGCATGGGGACCGCCATCTTTCTCTCACACTGACGCTCCAGTGCTGCCTGCACGGCTTCAGAGTGCACATCTGGGAAATAGCAGGCGGGAGTGTGTGCGCGCAAGAGAGAGCGAGGGGGCCCAAATGGGAAAGAGGGTGCAGGAAAGAAAGAAATATTACAGACAGTATAATGTCAAGATCATAGGTATCTGACAAAAGACAAGAAGACTACTGATCTGGAAATTAAACTAACAGAAAAAATTATATTAGCTTATCTTGATTGCCATTTCCAATTACACACTAGATGAAGCCCAGTATGTACAGTAACAGTACTTAATTGTGATGATTAATCATTCCTGCAAAACAAAACTCCATTGATTTTTGAGATAAAGTAATATGACGTAATGTGTAGATGTTGCTCTAGTTTCTAAATAAAATTAGATCCCTGTTATACAGTACATTCAAGAAAACACATTCAAGAGACATCTCTGCTGTCACGAGAACCACACATTTACATATATATGCCCATTCAGCCAACAGCTTAGACCAGCTTGTTCAAACAAGTAAATGAAAGGTAAAACAGCTTGTTTAGCACAAGAGGAACGAAAACAAGTTGAAAATAGGCACGTAATAATATGCAAATGTGACTAAAAGATTATACTGTAGTGTGTTGTAGACAGTAAAAACAAACGACAAAGCTCATTCATTCACAATCTGTAACCACATAACCCACACTTGTGTCATCAGTACCCAAAGCCTGTAGATCAACGGCTGTAAATGCTTTTCTTTAAAATAAAAAAAAAGCACAAAACAGGAATGCATATTAACAATTACACCTACATTTAAGGCAAATTGTGTGTGCATGTGTATAGATGTGTGTACGTGTGTGGAGTGTGTGTTTTACCTGAGCGGTACCGCTCATCGCGTGAGCCAGTAGAGCGCCGCCGCTGGTAACGTGATGAAGAAGATGATGAGGAAGAAGGTGTGACAGGAGTCCTAGACTCAGCTCCCACTGAAGGGCACAGATACAAACAAACAAATTGACCCTTGAACCTACAAAACCATTACTGGTGTAATGCTATCAATAACAGAAATAATAACTGCTAATTTATTATGGTTTAACTTTCTACTCACCGCAGAAGCACTCAATCACACATTTAGTTTTTTTCCTAATTTAAACACGGTCAATAGTCACACATTCATGTATTCACAGAATTCATATTGCTGATGTAGTAAAAGTAGAGCCTGCTGGGTTTGTTTTGCTCATTTCTATAGTAATTTTGAGCCCTAAAATCATATTAAGCAGTTTATATCCATCTTAGAGAAGACTTGAATGCTTTAATTGAGTTGGGAGACAAATATTGATGGAAATGGGTCAGCTGGTGTTTACAGTGTTGCCCCTGCAATCAGAAGGTAGTGGGTTCGAATCCATGCTCGTTATACCTATAAGAGGCCTTAGAGCAAGGTTCTGTGCACACACACTGCTCCCTGGGCGCTGTGTTCCTGGCTGCCTTTTGCTGTATATGGTGAATAGATCAAATGCAGAGGAAGAATTTGATTCTGTATGCTGTGGTGTGTTCACACATGACAAAATGTTCACTTTACACATACAAAGTCAACGCTGTGCTTGAGTATTGACCTCAAGTGTTTGATTGCAGCATTAGCAGATTTGGACTTGGTGCAGGCTTATATCTATAGCTGCAAACTATCTTATAGGCCGAAAAAACAGTAATTACAGTGTTCCGAATGGATTAAAATCAGATGGATTTTATTTCTTATTCTTGGTTTGTGTTTTTTTGCCACAAAACAAAACAGTTGGCTCCAGACGAGGCTTAAAGAAGCACGGCAGTTTGAAAATGTATTCGACCAAGCCTTCTTCATATCGACTAACGTTAAGTCGATTATTTGGGGGCAGCCCTAGGTCAAACCACTCTTTTATGACAGTTCTCCATTTATTTCGCTAAACACAATTGAATGAAGTGTGTGTGTGTGTGTGTGTGTGTTTGTGTGTGTGTCTTAGTTACCTGGTACGTGGGGCAAGTAGGCTCGAATAAGTTTTGCTCTTTTCTTCTCATACCCTTTTTGTGTGATGTCCCCTGCCAAATAAATGTAGAATAAAGTTTAAAAAACTACACCTCCCTTTGGAAAATTATTATATATTGTTAAAAAATACTTGCTTTATGACAAACTTACCAGGTGTAAAATGTAAAAAAAAAATAAAATTGAATACCAGTTACTACTAGGTGATTTTTTGGCAAAAAAACCTATTTGAAAATCAATGAGAACTATTCAAATATTATTCGAAAATCGACCCCTCCCCCGCTCGTACATAGGTGCAAGTGCAAACACATGATGACAGTGAGGGTGGAACAGGTCACCGTCATTTCACGTAAAAATGATGCACATCGGCAACAATAACAGAGCACTTTTTAGCCTTCTGAACAGAGCACTTTTTGATGTTTGTTTGATTTTGTGTGTGGTTTTATTTCTGAACCTTCCAAATCACAGCACAGTGAATGAACATCTTCACTGAGCAACTCACCAATGAGAGAGCTTCAACCCCGGAACCACGGCAGGGCTGGTAAAAAAAGGCAGTTATAGTTCACAATCTATACTGATTTACCACAGTCAGTTAAATGCCAGCCCGGTAGATCTGCTCTAATGCTGGCCCTGCGCCGCACTGTACAGGAACATTTTCTTCTTCTGTTATTTTGGAGATGCCTACAGCGTAAGTAGGCCTAGCCTACCATGCCTGTAGGGAGTTTGACTTTTAGGGTAAATGAATAAGTTACATGAAATCAGGGGCGTCTGGAAGGTGTGGGGGTGGGGTTTGTGCATGTGGTGGCGGGGTTTGGGTGGTGGCATAGTTGTTTCATGAGTGCAAATCTCATCCTTTCAGAGGGATGGGGGTGTTTGGAAAGCCCTGTTGAATCCTGAATCTTTCCTAAAAGATTCCACTCAACTTAATCGATTAGCTCGGGTTTTCCTCCATCTCCCCACACGCAAATGAAGTGACACGTCAGTGCACAGACAGGCTGCTCGGACTTCCAGCGGTGTGTGTTCCTCTATCGGTTTAGTGGAATGGATACTTTCGTGAAAGATTCAAGATTCAACAGTGCTGGTGAACTAATTGTTTATCTTAAATGTGGGGGGTCCAAACTAATAATTATGAAATGTGAAGGGGACACGTCCCCCTCGGGATGAATGGCAACAAGTCCCTTAAGTGAGATATGGCTAAAACGGTATTCAAAATAACTGTTCGAAAAGCATTTCTCATCCCTAGTTACTAGCTAGTTAACTAATTTGCAGCCATGTTGATTCTTCATAAAAGTATAAATAAGGTAAACTAAACTAATTCAGAGAGATCCATTGCTTACAGTGGACCTCAGGCAGTGTGTCCTCAGGTAGTAGCTGTAGTTTGGGCTGTAAGAACAATAGTAGGGAGAAAAATTATTGTATTATTGAAAATTCTTTCAGGCACTGCTGACCTTTTATTTTATTACCACCCAGACCCAACCTTAATAAACAGCTGCCCTTTACAGATTAAATTTACTTTTTAGCATATATTATCAGCTGAATATTTGTGTCAACCAATAGCTGAGGTTCTAAGGGTTTCAAAGAGCCCTCCCAACAGTTTACTAAAATACAGAGCACGGACGGACCCTTTGTTTGCTAAATTGATTCGCTGTGAGAACATGTACAGTAAGTTATGACACTGGGCTTAAAAGTGTCTATAAGCTGCTGGGTTGTGATAAAACTATGCTGGAGTCTCTGTGTGATTGTTTTTGTTGTGTTTTGAGCGAGTTTTGTGGCTCCGGGCAGCTGGGCGGAGTTTCTTTTGTTTAAACGGAGCGGTGAACCAAGAGAGACGAGTCGACTCCTCCCACTCGACTCCTTGTGCGATTCCCCGAAGCCTCGTCCTCAGTATGGATGGAAAGGAAGCGGTATTTAAGACAATATTGGTAAAAATGTTTGGGTTAAGATAAGGTAATTGCGCCTCAGAACTTTTCCTCTCCTCCACCGCAAATGAAACGTGATACGAAATGAATCGTGGGTTTGGTGTGTCATTACAGCTCTAGTAATGAGTTATCAGATGGTTAAGCTAAACAAATGATGTTTTTATTAAATTCATTATACATTAAATATCAGTTTCATTGTAGGTGATTCATAATTCAGAGTATGTACTGAATAATATATGTTTCAAGATTTAAGAGTAATTCAAGAGTAATAAGCCTGCAGATTGGTGTGTTAATCCTCTATCATGGCATTGTCATATGGTGTCTGTAATTTTTATTTGACATGCACTACTGTAAGTGTTTCATCATTTTGGTGACTTGCTGATTTTTCTATATTCATCTGAATATTCTGAGCTGCATTGGTTCTGTTCATTACAGGTATACATGCAGTGTTATATCTGTTACTAACTCTAAAAAGATTAATTAAGACCATCAAGGCAGCAAAATAAAACACAATAGCCTAGAATTTAGTTGATTTCAACAAGGCACAAACTGTATTTATTGGAGCAACAACTCTAACATAAAACGTCTTTGCTTACTCAGTCACGGTACTTCTCCAACTATCTGTCACTGGATTTGCATTTATCCATTAGACACTCATGGTTCCAAGTGAAGCCAGTCTCCCTGCTATGCACCTGCAGCACTATTTCTCCTCTTTCCATGGCATGCATATAGGCCTATGGGGTCCACACTGCCCCTGTGCTATAGGGAGTGATGTGTGCTGGTTAAAAAGGGAAGAAAAAAAATAGGCTAACTGGGAACAGATATTGTCGCTTCATTTCGGCCTAAAATTTATTTAATGCCAGCCATAAAAATTCCAGATTTGTCAATGCTTTTCAAGGATCCACAGGGACCCTGATTCAGCATTTCTCTTCTTCCTACAACGGTGGGTCGAGTTGATGCAAAATGCTTGATTTGGGTCTCTTTAGACCACAGCACTTTTTCCCAAGCCTTCTCTGAATCATTAAGATGTTCACTGGCAAACTTCAGATTGGCTGTACTTGGCCCTCTTGGCCTAGCGGACCTTGCAGGCACTACAAGACTTCAATCCCTTATGATGCTGTGTGTTACCAAAGGTGTTCTTAATAAGTGTGGTCACAAATGAATTCAGACCAATAACAAGCTCCTCCTGTGTAGTTCTGGGCTGATTGCTCACATCTCATGACCGTCCTCTCCCCATGAGGCAAGAAACTGCATGGGGCGCCAGACTGAGGGCAACTGATGTTTTCAATTTCTGAATAATTGCACATCAGTTGTCACGAGCAAACTTCTTAACATGTAAAATGATTTTTTCTTAATTTTTGGTTTATATTCTGTCTCTCTCCTTAAAAAAAGAACCTACCTAGAGACTGTTCATTTGTTTGTATGGCAGCAAACTTACAAATTCAGCAGGGGATCATTTTCTAGGGATACTATTATTGGATTTATTTAGAATGTATGGTTTATATTGTCCTTATATGTCTCTGTGTTGTTGATACTTAAGCAAATTTGTCCATGGTCACTAGTTTTCTGATTCTGATGCTTGGAAATTACTGTAAACCTAAATTTGTGGAGCTTCACTTATATGTTATAAAAATAATTGTAAATATACATTTACAATTACATATACATTTACCCCCCCCAACCCCAAATAATGGAAATGATGGGACAGAGATAACTATTAACCCTCTTGGTGATGTCACTTGTTGGCTAGTGTGACTTAATGTTGTCAAGAACAAACATGCCGCATCTGAGGAGACTCCCACACTCTGAGCCTGCAACCATGACGACAGGAATGTGATTGGCCCTCCTGAGGAAATGGGGAAATGAGGACAGGGAGGGGCTTCTCCCTAGAGAACACGCCCCTTAACACTACCAAGAGAGTGAGCAAAAGAGAGTGTGTGTGTGTTTGGGGAAAAGGGGGGAGTACAGGGGAAGTACAGGGGGAAGGTGTCTTTCAGACACTGGCTGCTGCCACAGGCATTTTTTTTTCTCTCCAGATGTGTTCCATTATTATTTTTTAGAATGAAAATCTGTTTTTAAATATAGTTCATTATTTCACATTATTGTGACAGAACACACACACACACACACATCCATTAAATCTCCAAATTGGGTTACTGGGTCAGTCTTCAGTGAGCTGAACCTAAACAGTAAGTGCGCATAAACACACACACATGTTTAAACATGTAAGCACACATATGAAGTGGAGCATGTTTAATACAAATGAGCCATACATGATTTCAGGGAGGTTTTACCAAGACAAACCAAAGAACAAGCAATCAGTATAGAGGTCCTGTGTGAAGAACGGCGTAGTCACACTTCCCTCTTATTGCTCATGTTATTGTTAAATCAGGCGTGTGAATCTGCTTCAGGTAGCTGGAGTAAAAGGAGATATAGTATACAAAACTGCGCTTCTAGGAAACTGTAAAATGTTTCCCTTTTAGAAAACGTTTCTGCCTCTACATCACATCAAGCAAGCTGGCTGTCCCGTCCATTTATGGATAGGGCAGTTTGAAGTTGTAGCCTCTTCAAAGTCTTCATTTTTGGGGCGTCTGTTAGACTATTGTTAAGGGGTTCATGCTGCAATCATTTAGTCCTGGGTTTAATTCCAAAGACTGCTAATCATCTCTGAGGCACCCTAGAGCAAGGAACCGTCCACACACTGCTCCCTGGCTCCCTGTGCTCCTGGCTGCAAGCTGGTTCACTTAAATGCAGAGGAAGAATTGTGTGTTCACATATGACAGAATGGTCACTTTCACTTCCCTTTCACTAGACTGAGCTGGGCATTTAGCTAAACTTATACATGTTTCAGTTCCAAGGATTCATGTACATTTTCCATCAAAACCATCCATTTAATCTATTTAACAAAACTGTACAATATATTAAACATTAGAGAAAGCATAACACTACATGTTTTCTACAGTGTCAGTAGTGCTGTATCAAAAATAACTTCTGCAAGCATTAGAGAATTTGAGAATGCCCCATCAACATGAGAAGAAAACAGTTTAAAGCACTGCCAAATCACTAATCAAAAAGCATCTGAAGCCACATATGGAACTACTTTGTGCTTGCAGGCTTTTGGGGAAATTTGCTGTGGCCATCAACATCCCAGCCTCCAAGATCCTCCTTGTTCTGCTGCTGGTACAAGCTGAAATACAAACCACTTCGCTAGACCTCCACAGGCATAGACAAAACTCTGCTTTAAAGTTGGCATCACATCTTTGAGGAAAATGTGAGCTGTATCAAATGATATAGATTTCTGCATACAGTTCTCCACAGTTTTAAAGCTGGTCATCTCTTCTCTTAATAAGTCCCAGCTGTGAAAGGTTCTGCCAAGTCATTTGGATTTGGCAGTTTCACTGCACACTGGAGAAAGGAGAGTTTGATTGTTTCATGGTTATTTGATTTTAAATCATTTGCAAAAAACAACTCTTTACCGAAATGATAAGGCTCTGTGGGGACCTCACTGAGTTGGTAATTAATTTTCTAAATCTGCTGTCAGTGCCAGAGGAAGATTTCTTTCTTACAAAGTTTAATGACATGTGAATCCACATTTTGGACTTAATCTACAGTCAACATTTTTAAGCTCCAAACTAGTGGAGCAGGAGATGTTTCTGAATGAATTTTGCAATTTTACTTAAACAGACAAAGTAATGGTTATTAACAATGGTTAACAAAATTTATAAGAGGAGATGTCAATCATACGAACTAGGGATGTGTACAAAAACCCGGTACTTAATCGGTCCCGGTGCCTCTTATAAAAGACGGAAGTATTGATAAGCTCTGACGTTGTGCTGTCGGTTCTGCTACCCATCCCTAGTATGAACGCACAAGCACAATTAGCTGGATTAACTGGCAGTGTGGCACACTGAACATTTAAGCCAGCTGCAGAAATCCTTATAAACAAGATTTAAGACTGAAAAATGTGTGAAAACGAATGTATGACAGCGATTGAGTTTTATTAGTGTCAGAAATGAACAGTACTAGCATACATGCTAACATGGTCAGCACCTTGCGATGCAGCAAGCATTCTGTAATTATCATGGTTTAAACTGAAAATGCTGGATGAGAAGTCCTGGCTCATAATCTTGGTCGTTCCAGTTCAACTCAAAGGTGTGGCATGGGGTTGAGGTTAGGGCTCTGTGTGGGCTAGTCCAATCTTCTATACCCAACCCATGTCTTCCACACCAATGGTTCTCAACCTTTTCAAGATTAAGGCCCACCTGTCTATCACAGCATGTTGTCTAGGCCCACTTAGCCCCATTAGATGATATTAAAAATCCAATTGCGGACCAATGGCCTGTCTTGATCTTAGGATTTGCGTGGATTTGGTTCAACACCAAATCCAAACATGTTTTATGGAGCTCGATTTGTGCACTAAGAGGTGTGACTCAGAACTTTTGTCCATACAGTGTACATTTGGCTGCTTTTGTATAGTTGTAGTGGGCAGCCACAATCTAAACTGCTCAGTGGTATGCAGAGCTACGAGACTCAGCTACCGACTTGCACAATCAGTTCCACATTGTGGTTTAACATTTAGCATTTAAATACCATGACTACTGCTTCAGACATGATCAATTTCTAAACTATAGAGAACTTTAATTGCTAATTTGCAGTTGACCAATTTAGTTGATGGAGAAGGCATGAAGAATGGATGAAATGGAGAAAAGTTTAGACGATATGAGTTTAGACGATATGAGAGAAATGTATACACTGAAAACGAAGAGGAGCAATTTTTCAACCAAACTGAAAAGATTTAGATATTTAAGTAACGACTGACATTTTTGATTGTGGTTCAGTTACAGTAGTACAAAGCAAACCAGTGGTACCCGCACAAATAAGCACTATCTGGCTCCACCGGACTGCATCAGAATTCTCGCAAACCATTTTGGATGGTGTTTTTCTAAATACCAGCTACTACTCGACAGAAGCTATTCATGTTTTCTTGGTTCGATCAACCGTAAACAACATTCTATTAGATTGTGATAGTGCTCACTGTGTGAAAAACCCTTCCCTTCACCTGCAGCTTCTGCACTAGTAACACAGTGACATGATATCATATGCAAAGAACCTACTGACAAAACATCAACCAACACAGCAGAGGTAGCAGCCACCTACAGGAGAGCACTGGGTCATTACTGACCATTTACGGCTTTTCTAACATCTTAGCAGTAGGGGTGTAACAATGCATGTCATGGAGAAGGAGGCCAGAAAGAGACAAAAGAGGGGGAACAAAACACACAGCATACTCACACACAGACTTCAAGACACAAAAGCTTAGGTCAGTTTAAAAAAATAATTGTGTCACTGTTTGTTGCAGTTTCATTCGCATTAATCAGCCTGTGACCTGAGCTAGGTGTGCTTTCAGCTGTCGTAAAACCATAAATATCTTGGGGAGAGCTGACAAGTTCACACACCTACCCCAGTGGCACAGCAATAAAGTGCCAGCCTCTTCAGTTAAACATTTTTTTGCCCATGAAACTAATGTTTGGGTGTCTCCAAACATTGGTTACAGAGTAACCACACAAAAACCCTGCATTTAGTTATGATATTTGATACAACTGTGTTTAAAAGATGTTAAAAGTATGTGCAACAATGCATCTTGTGCATTGTGGAGATATGACTGAACTGAGGTACATGGCCAATCCATTCGATTCCAAAACGTATGCAAATGTATAGTATGAAATGCAAGTTCTGCAAATAACAAGGACCAATCAACAACCCACTTGGTTCAGGTCAAACCTCACACTCTTTCTGTCTCCCATCTCTAGTCTCATTGGTAAATTATGCCACAAGTGAACACACCATTCATCCCTTCATTCAATTTTTTTGTAGAAATCCTGCAAGAATACTGAAACTAGAAATGAGACATGATTTTCAAATACATGAATACTCAATATACGTTCGAAAATCAAATAGTTATTTTGAATACCGTTATCTCACTTAAGGGACAATGAAAAAAAAAAAAAAAAACAGAACAGAGATAAGGACCAATACACCATGTAAATCAGAGGTCCCCAACACCCCCGGGCCGCGCGGACCACGTGACCCACGGCTGCACGGAAAAATTACAGTTTATTTTGAAAAAATGACCGGATTTCTTATATGAAACCAGGTCTTGACGAAATAAAGTTTGGGGACCACTGATCTATGTATCAACAATCAATTCATTGTTTACCTTTGTCTTTAGTCTATGATTCGCTCACCTCGCCTCTTATCTGACAAGTTTTCAGTTTTGAGTCGTATGTTCACCTGACAGCCAAATTAGCAAACCATTGCAGGCTGAGCTGGAAAGAGAAGGGATTAGTTCTTATCTCGAGTCTTCGTGTTTGAGACTCTATAGGACGTAGCGCAAATGCGCGACTGAACAAATCAGTCGTACGAGACGACTCTGTCCCAAAGTCACATTAACGAATGACGCTGGAATACCACAGATCAACCACTACCATGCACAGTCATCAGAGCGCGAAGCTCCCTCAGGAGTGACTTCAGGCCATTTCACCAGGTTTAGCTTTATTGGCTCGGCAGTTCTAAATGTGGTTAGTGATGGATTTTTTAAATTGAGAGTCTAGAATAGAGTTTAACAGGTGAGTTGCTCTTGTTCATTTACTGCACTGTGATTTGGAACAGTGTGTGTCGTGTGATTCAACAGTTTGTGAAAAATAACTTTCACCCACTCTGTCATCATGGGTTTGTGCAGGAATGGGGGGGGTGTCGATTTTCGAGAAATCTTCTAATAGTTCACCTCGATTTCCGAATTGTGATTTTGCCAAAAAGTCACATCCCTAACTGATCCCTTTACTGATTCAGGAAATGCAGATTGTTGCCATAACATGCCATGCACATACTGTAAATTAGTATTGCTGACAACGCAAACAAAGCCGCAACCGTTAGAAGAAAAGCAAGCCAATCTAGTTTGCTAATTTAGGCATGTTAGCTTTTCAAGCAGTGTTTGAGATGCTGGTGAGTGGGTGTTGAGAGCATGGTAGGTTTCATGGACATTTAACGCTACTTGCAGGACAAACTCATGATCTTCTGGGATAAAATCACCACCTCCCATACTAGAAAAGTAGTACCTCGCCACATTAGAAATACTTCTAGCTTCTGTCCACAGCCATGATCCTAACATTATAACAAGCACCTTTTAGCTACTTCTTGAATAAACACTAAATAAATCCAATTAAAACTCTGCAGAAATATTCCATATGAAATACACTGAGCTACTCATAAAAACTATATGAGTTTATACTATAGATAAATACATTAAAATAACCTAATAACCTAATATTCTTGGGACATCTGCGTTTTTCGTCTTTGTAGGTCAGTCTGCGAGGTTGCACAGTAAGCAAGCTCACACTTAAGCCTGAATGTTTCAGTTTTGAATGCCTATTCCTTATCAAAGAATGGAAGAGTTACCATTCCGGTATTATTTTCTTTTTCAAAATGTTTTATGTATATATCTATTTATATTCTATGTATATATTTCTTCATACATATATTTAAATGAACCCACATACTCAAAATATAATTACACTTGGGAATGTAAACTATTGCCAATAACACTTTGCATGCTAGATAGACTCTAAAATAACTGAGGAAAATAATCCTCAATAAACAAATATTGGTTGTAAAATCAGAACACTGATCGTACTTTTCATATCTTTTCTTTTCTTTTCCGTTTCTTTACCCCAACCACGTGCAGTGTGAGTGTATATAAAGAACTAAATGGAAGCGGAAAATAAGTCAGGAGTTAGGGCACCTGCTGTACAGGGCAACAGCACTCCCAGTCACTGGGAGCACCTGGGTTTATTCATTTATGTATGCGCGCGCACACACAGAGAATAATTCATGATAAAGTTATTAGAATATTCGATTTTTTTAGTGTGACACACTTTCTGGTCAAGATCAGTCATTTATTTTGACACTGCTTCATAAAATGCACACAGACACACACAGACACACACAGACACACACAGACACACACAGGAAGGAAAAATATAAATTCAAGCCCTAAATAGAAACAGCAAAGTTACAAAGGCTTAATCAAATACACAAAC
>JBBKCR010165426.1:0-15961 GCA_037577295.1 Ladigesia roloffi | reverse complement strand
CACACACTCTCACACACTCTCACACACTCACACACTCTCACACACACTCACACACACTCTCACACACTCTCACACACACACACACACACACACACACATACAAATACATTCAAACCCTAACTTACAGCTCAGAAATCTGCATTTACCAGAGAATATTCACACTGCCAAATGGAAATAAAGAGAGTGTTAGAGAGCAAAATACCCATATAAGATGGTTCCAAAGTACTTCAAGAGGAAATCTGAAAATAACATTTACATTTTAATCTGCAACACTTTACATGCACAGAATAAGAAGACAAAGGAAACAACCTAAACCATCTGTCTAGCGTAATATAATTGTTAGAAAGTCTGCCTACATTATTTACCTGCTTGTTTCTGAAGAGGAACGAGCAGTACCTCCATACTTCCCACCGTTTTCCTTCTGTCTAGCTCTCTTTCAAAAGTCTTCCACTCAAGCTTCAAGCCGAGTCCCCCTACACATACACACACAGGGTAGACCACTCCTCCCCTCCCCCTGAACTTGTTGCTACTAAGGAACTATAGAGTAGAGGTGGGGAGAACAACTTGGAATACCGGAAGAGGCCTGTGCTCACACCAGTTCTCTTTGTTTTTAAGTGCTAGAAGCATTCATTCACTCGAGTGCCATACTAACAGATGTGTTGCAAAAATGGACGGAAGGAGCATTTATAACATATTCTGACAAGCATAACTTACCACTAATAAATCATGACAGTGCAAGATGGGACTGAACTCCCACATGATGCATGTGCATTGTTCCACATTGGCCTGATCAGTTGATGCTTGCTGGCTTAATTTGAGGAGCATCAGCACCACTGAATTGTTAAAGGGCTCATATTCAACCTTTTTCAAACAACTGACCAATTGACTACCCTGTACATTCAGCAATGCATGGAATAATTGTTAATTTCAATATTTGTAAGGCTTCAGCCATGTTCCCTTGTTAAAACATTCACTTAGTTTTTTTCTCTTTGGCTCCTTCGCTCTCTACTGTTTATAAATGAATGCAGAAGCATATTGAAATGCCGGAAAGGTGAGAGGCTGAGCACATGGTTCTAAAAGGTCCTAACAGTTGTGCCAAGCTTGGACTTAGCACCTCCTGTCACACGCTTGTTCTCTTTTCCCCTTTTGCTACCATTCAAAAAAACACTTGAGGAGCCAGTGAGACATTGCTGTAAGAGCATAGAGTGAGCCAGCGCGTGCACACGCACACGCGCACACACACACGAATAATGACAAGCACAGCAGACCTTAGGGTGAAACCTCAGAACATCCCCAAACACACACAAGGAGATCAGAACAAATCAAAATACAGGATCAGACCTATAAGCATGTAAATGGAAGTATGTGCGCCTCCATCACACACAAAATCTGCTGTAACCCAAAAGGAATGATTGTCAACCTACCATCCCTTATTACAGCAACATTATTTGAATAAAGTAATATGGAGAGACATTTTCTGGGTTACATTTTGGCGGGATTGCATGCAAAATACATGTAACAACTTAGGATGACAAAGACCACCTTTGATTGAAGGAGCTTGCACAGCTTCAGCTAGATTTTATGAGCAAAGCAACAGGACGAAACTGAACGAAGATCCAGACTTCTAACAAAATACTAACCCTGCGTTCACACCGCCAGCGGCGAGAGCGTCAAAATTCGCCCTGGCCGCCCGGCCAACGACGCTGTAGAGATTTTTTTAGACGTTTTGGCGCTCTGACGTAGATTATTGCTCGTCTTGTAATTAAAGGGGCCGCAAATCAAACAAGCTTGTTAATCTTGTGCAGACTGACCACAAGGAGGGTATAATTAGTTATAATTAACCTCATGAAATATATTGAATGTGAAAGTAAGAAACTGATCGATGGAAAGAACTTGTTTGTAGTTACGTGAGGTTTTTTTTTTTCAGTGTAAACCCATTTGTGTGGTGTGTCATTTTTATGTTCATGATTTTGGTTTGATCCAATATGTTTTGATAAGGCAGAATATTCTGCAGCAGTAACAGATTTGCATGCTCTGGGGATAAAGTCAGCTTGAAATTCCTGCTTATTTTCAGAAAACACATAGGGTTAATGCACATTAGAACTCACCAGGAACCCCAACAATCTCGGACACCTTGGTCCATGCATCGTTTTTTTATTTATGTCCCTGTACGCGAACAGGGACACGTCATATATAAGTGGGAACCGCCACAGCAAGTATTAATTTCTCCTCCATTCTGCGTCGGATCATTTTCTTCTTTAATGGCGGTTGGCCACCGGAACTAATCTGATCGGAACCAAAGTTTGCAGGACTGGAATCTGCTCAAGCGGTGAACTTCTACATTTCAATTGGTTGCCGCCAAACCGCATCATAGCTCATTACCATAAAGTTAACCTGAATCAAACTCTCCCTTGACGCTCTCGCCGGCCAAGACGCGCCGCGATGCTGCTTACCGCTGCTCGCCGCCCGGCTCACATTGAAAATGAATGACTTCCGTCTGTTTTGACGCTCTCGCCGATGGCGGTGTGAACGTAGGGTTACAGTTCTATTCCATCTAAACAAACTAATTATGTGTATCACAAAAATTTATCGTATCTAAGCATATATTTGTAGTGGGCAGAGGATTCATTGAAATTCGAGTGTAAATCAGTAGTGCTACGCCCAACCTGTTAACACACACTCAGTGAGCAAAAATATTCTGATAGCCAAAGTTTTAAGAAATCTACTAGACTGTTACCAAGTTGTGAGACTTCTCACTAGAGCAGCGTGAATAATATAAAGTATATGTATAGTAACACCCCATTTAAGGCGGATCAGCAGCCGCAGTTTCAGTCCATTGTGCATTTTTTATTCTGGGAACCTAACTAATTATTGTTTTCTGAAACCCCCTAACTAACATGGAAACTGCAGATATCTTCTGCATTATTTTTTGATTTTGTGACATTCATGGATTATCTTCCGCATGTAACAATTTTGCAATAATATTGAATCAGGCTACAAAAATACAAACTGTTCATATCCCAACTACAGTCATCAGCCAAGTGAAATGACCACTTTAAAATCCAATACAGCTACATTCTGGATTAGGGGAATGATTCCTACCTTTAGGAAGGTTCTGGGTACACAGAAATGCCTTTAAATCCGCCGAGAGGGCTGCTGCACCAACCTGAAAGCAGTAAACATTGTGGATGGTGAATATTATTCACGTTTCGTTTCCACATGAACATATTAATTTTAGTTGAGCATTGTGAAAACAAGCATAGCCGTCCGTCTCTCTCAGCTGCTCAATAAATTGCACATCAAAAACCTTTTTTTCCCAAATCTATGATTATTTTTAGGGCTATCCTGTCTCCTGAATGCACTAATATTGTCAGTTGTCGTCTAAAGTTGTATTTTGTTTATATCTGGCATGTGCTCTCTCTTCAGTTGAGCCATGTGCCACCCAGTATGGATTTCATGTATAAATATTATTGTGATTTTGTTTTCATTTGCATATTTTTGCACTGTTTATCTTCTACTTTAGTTTACACATGCAATATTGTACATAAATATCTGCCAATTACATTTAGGATAAATTTAAAAAATAAATAAAAATAAATTTAGGAAAATCTTACTACTCTCTACTTCCAAATCTTACCCAAAAAGGTTTTTGTCATTTAACTGTTTCACCCTATCCTACCTTCCATAACCCACTAGAGATGAGTGCAATTTAGTTTCACTCAGTTAGCAAGCAGAAAGAAAAGTCCACAGACGTCAGCAGAGTTTACCAAGACATCCATTCATTAGGCTGGCAGGTCATGAGGGTCATTGTTACATCAGTTTGGCACAATGCAGACCAACTGAGGACAAAGTAATAGAGCCATAGACGGATATCAGAATCAGACAATTGTGAACTCACATAAAAAAAAAAAGATGGAAGTGAAAAAACAAACAGAAGAATGAAAAAGGAAGAAAAGAATGAACAGACTTGGCTGAGAAAGGTGGAGCAGAGAAAAAGAAATATATGAATAGAAGTCTAGCGGACAAAATAAAAAAAACATTTTAACTCCTACTGTGAACATAATTCATCTTTTCTAAAATACAAAACACAGTAAATGAAAATAGTGATTGTTAACATAATTGTCATCATACTAATTGCCCATTTTAATACATTAACAGTACATATGAAAAAATAACAAAAAGGTTATTACTTACTGCATTGGCCATTTTATAGGAGATATGATGGACCACCTCCTACGAGTCAGCACTTCTCCAACTGCCCGGCCTCCTGCAGACAAACGCATACAAGTCAGGATACTGTGCGTGTGTGTGTGTGTGTGTGTGTCACAATCATATTGATAAACATGGACAAGAAAGAAAAGTGAGAAAATGGTCTTATACTGTAGGCCAGAGGGGAAAAAAGAGAAAGTGACAGGATAATTAGAGGACTATCTAGTACTAGCCTTTTTAAATAAATATTTAATCCATATACTCTGCTTACTGTCATTTTTTTTAGCAAATTTAGTTATATAGATATTAGTGTGACAGATATTGTTTGACTCTGTCAAACTTGGCATATTTAATTGAACAAATGAAAGAAATGGGAACAAGGCTGCTGAGTGCCTAGATAAAGGAGTTCCCACCACTCAGCATTCAGGAACACCAGTTTACTGATCACCATTCAAGTCCATCAACTGGATTCCATCAAGGGGAATCATCAGCAACTGTTTCTTCCCTGATTCAGGCCTTAAGTTGCTTTGTTATGCTTACATTTTTCATGCATGTCACCGTTTGACTTATCGATCAAATAAACATTACACTGCAAGCTTCTCACATTCAGTCCAGTCACTGAATCTGACCAAATTCAAAGTCCTTCAGGAAGCCTGAAGAACTGTTCCTCAACACCACTTTGCTCTTGCGGCAAAATAAGAAGAAATGAGGGGTGGGTAAGAACCTTTGCAGAGTACTTTATATTCAAAAGATGATAGAATATAGAAAAATTATATGTTATAGCAGCATATCAGTTGATAGCCTGGATGGAGGGTTCTGTATATGTACTGAGGAACTCAGTTAACCATTTCAGGTGACCATAATGGAGGGTTCTGTATATGTACTGAGGAACTCAGTTAACAATTTCAGGTGACCATAATGGAACAGACCATCTATTGGTTTTTTTATTGGGCTTTAAAATGTGTCAAGTTTGCACATGCTTAAATTTAAGATGTTTATCTGTTGACACTAACATGTCACACCATCAAGTCACTCCAAATGCAGAAAGAATAAGCATTTGTAATTGCTTGCTACACCACTCCTACTTCAAGCTGCCAAATTATTTGTTAGTACCGGTACACAGGTTCACCATGTTTATGCACTAAACGTTAGCATTGTTGAATTATAATTTATTTTTTCCTTACTAGCAGTTAAATGAATACCAACTCCTTACATTTGACTGATTCTTAAACAAAGAGTTAGACAGCACACACCGTTTTGCTAAGATGTTATCAGACCGGTTAAACTCTACGCAGCTTTAACGGCCGGAAAAAATACTTTGATGCAAATTCACCACCTGCAGGAGGCAACATTTGTAAAAGGCTTGTTCCACTCAAGCCTCTCTGTTTGCACTTCTTTCCTGCACCTGCTCTGCGCTTGTAAGTGCGGCTGCACAACTGCTGAAGTCTCCAAGGAGCGTTGTTGACTGAATAATCACCACTTCTATTCAGCCACTTCAGGCAAAGGAAAGTTTATAGATTAAGTCATTTTTCATTGAGGACGAAGATACAGACTGACCATGTTTTTACAGGAAACGTTTGCAGTAAGGCTAGTTTACAAACGTGCGCGGTATTCATCAAACCATCAAATTAACCGATGGCATGAAACCTCAAACACTAACACTGTTTTACATTCCTAGTAGGACATCCTCATTTTTCAAAGGCAGATGAAGACAAATTATTTCTCCATTGTGCTCCTAGATCAATGACAGTAACTGATGAACAGCCATGTTTCGCCGCCTGCTTTTACAGAACTGTTTGGCAGATTTTAAATGTTGAAACAGCTTCACCATTGTAAGCAAAACTACTGAGAAAGAAAACAGAAGCAGAAGAGCAGTGGGTGAAATATGTTTAGAGACACTCAAACAGAGGTATAACTATAATTTTTTTAAGACAGCATCTTAGAAGCTCCTGCAAGTTTTAAATCATTCCCCTGACTAATCAAAGATGGTTACTGTAAACGTGATGGCATTAGTAAAGAAAAAATAAAGTTTCACATATCCCCCAATCTAAATGAACCAATCAGATGTTGTCCGCTTTATTCTAGCCATCTGCATGTGGGCTTGTGTCTCATTTGACGGTGAGGAGGTGCATTGGAGAGGCATAAAACCGACAGCTGGTGAGCCTGGCTGTGTCAGAGGGGGAGAAGGAGAATGCAGCGAGTAGAAAAGGCCCTGCTGCCCAGCCCCCCACCCCTCATGCCTACAGCCCCCCAGCTGAGACCCACATAAAGGCCTTTTGTCCTGTGGGGGGAGAGGCCAAACAGAGGAACTTCGAAGCCCTTTAAAGTGGCTAGAGGTCTCCCTTTTTATCAATCTCTGCCTCTTCCTGAATAAGCAGGAGTCCACCCACACATACAATAGAGCCCTAGCCACAAAGGGTTAAGCACATAGCATCAAAGACATGACACTAGCGACAACTTGTTGCTGACTAAGAAATGGCAGCAGGTGTAACACTGAGCAGCATCATGGACTTAAAACAACATTCTGATCAACTCTAAAGACATTTTTTGCTCACTCTTTGTTCTCATTACCAAATTCTTTTACAAAAAGTCAACATTCTGTCATATATAAACACACCACAGCACACAGTGTGAACGGCGCAAAATTCTGCCTGCATTTAACCACAGCAGCCGGGGAGCAGTGTGTGGGGACGGCTCAAGGGTACCTCAGTGGTGCCACTAGCAGTCTTTTAAACTGACAGACCACCAGCACATTCAAAGCTGACCAATTATATCAGTACATTAACAGTATGTATACAGTGGCAACTGTATCCATTTACACGTACTTTCAAAGAATCAGATCTACGTATACAGTACTGTGCAAAAGTCTTGGGCTCCTTTATACTTTGCTTTGAATCACCTTGTTTGTGCAAAAATACTATTTAAAGCCTGTCAAACCCAACTACCTGTGGCATATAGAGTAGATCAAAGGAAAGAAAACAGAACAAAAGTTTCACTGTAACACAATACAAAGAGCATAAAAATACAATGTGCCTAGTTCCGTTCCAGCCACTCAGCATTCAGCTCCACCAGTACAGGAGGTCCTCGATTTATGACAAATCACTTTCTTTGACAGTGATGTAACCCAAATTTTGGTGTTAGTTGAATCATAGCCTGTCATTTACATATCCGAACACAGTTGTAAAATCATTCAAACCTAACTAAGCCACAGAATAGGGAAAAAAGAGAACTCCCTCACTCATTATTCTGCCCTGTGCAACCAAAACACTTCTCCCACATAATCTGTAAATACAAGGCCAACGTTGTAAGCCGAGTGGGAGTAAGCCTTGTAAACTCGAAACATTGTATGTTGAGACTGTTGGACTCCCTACATACTGGTCACTGGTCTGAACCCCTGTTTCTATATAGTTTCAGGTCTTAAATTAGATGAGCTTTATAATGTATTAATTATTCATATGTAGTTCACCGTGTGGCCAAAGACAAAAAAGCAGGTTCAGAGACTGGACTGAAAATGAGTGATAGCCTGGAGAACTGTACAAAATTGCTTAAAAAAAACAAGAAAGAAAAGAAAGCAAGCCTGGCTCAAAAGAAGAAAAATATGAAGAAATGATGGGTGGCTAAAGACACTGTACTGCACTGTAACCAATAACAATTATTTCTTTTGGGTTTCAAATGCAGCAAACAGACCAAAACACATTTTAGCCCATCGGCCCCATGTAATCCTCTGGATTGACACTGTGTCAACAAACACCAGTTTTATATACCGTTTAAATCTAAACATTACATTTCATGGAGGGGGTGGAGGCTGCTGATGATACCAGGGTTGCTGGGGGTTCCTCTCTTTTGGTCATGGTTCTCCAGGTAAGAGCAGTGTTTTCCTTATGCCAGAAGGGTGAGGTCTGATTTCCTTACATGTGCTTATACTACAAATAGGAATGTCAATCAAAACACAAAACCAACCAATCCAGCCAATACAATTAAGGAAATATGAGACACAATACCAATTAATGCTGACGTGTCTTTGTTTGAGTATAGTTTTTTTCCCTCTGTTTTTTTTCCCTTGACCTATAATTGTGTATAGTGCGTTCATGATTGACATTAAGCAATAAACACGTGTCACTAACTTCTCAAGGGTAACCTAACCATTGCAGATATTTCGGTTTCCACACTGCAGACTGCATGCGTCCATTTCATTGCACAAATACAGAAATAATTGTCTCTGGGTTAATAAAGCTGGCATTCGATCGATTAAGATTAGGTCATAGCGAATGAGTGAAAGTCACAAGCTTCGCGTGGCACGAGATATAAAAACAGTGGGTTTGCACTGAACTGGCAGGAAAGGGGTTAACAATAGCCCATTATATTATGCTAGTCTGGAGGGGTTATTTGTGAAAGGCTAACCTGTGGATTGTTGCGGCTGGGGGCAAGTTATAGTGAATCTGGGAGGGTGGCAGTGTTGGGGTGCATCACTCTCTCTCCACGCCTTGACCCCCTCCATCTGTCACTAGCATAGCTCAGTCTGTTGCCATGGCAACGGGGTCATCCAGCATTACAGGACCTATATGTGCCTGAGGAACATGTTTAGGAGCCGAATGTTCAGGTTTTAAGACCTTAAACACATAAGGAATCAAATGGGGCCTGATTTAATTTGATTCAGCATGAATACAGCTGAAGCCACTCTCAAGGTTTTATGGGCTCCATAAGCCATTAACAGCTCATGCTGAGTGACCAGGAAGCCCTTTGCCTCTACAGGCAGACTGATTAGCATAGGATACACAGAGGGCAAGGAGAGGGGGAGGACACTAGGATTAGGTCATGTCTGTCACAAAGCCTCTGCTTGCACATGCCGGATCATTTCCATAGAGAATATTTTTCATGTATGTCGTTGCCGTCATTCTATTTGTCCTTTTATCATGAAATGTTTATACAAAGTTCACAGAACATATTTCTGTTATATTATACATCACACAACAAAACATCATTTAAAATTGTGTTGTATTAAATTCGAGAGCAATTCTGACCTAAATTGTTCCCCCCAGATTTGTGTCATTTTTCTGACACAAATTTGAAAAGGGGAAAACATCTTTCAATGTTTTCTATGACGCAGATGTGGAATGGTATGGACAGTGTGCAGCTCTGGCTTTAACTAGGTTGCATGTTTACAAACAATGCTGCAACCTATTTCAAGAAATTACTTACATAAAGTAGCGCTAAAGCAGGCCTCTGTTTAGTAACGTTATCTTGCAATATCCTGCAAACACCTCCGACTAATGTTTACTATTGCCTTACCCAAGATCACCGTAGAAGCTTACAAAGATTGCAAGGAAGCTGTACTGAAGGTTCCCAAATAAAAAGCCTTGTTAGAACATCCTACAAATAGTAGTTCAGATAAGACTTTATTTTTCAGTCAGTCGAAATTTTTCTGCAAATGGCGTGAGTACGGCTGCACAACAGAGAGAACATCAGTACTGATATTTTACTGCTGCAAACTGCAATGCCCTTTTAATATATTAAAGGACACAATACATTTTTTCTGGAAATAAAAAGGCTCATGAAAACAATTCACAGGTGATATTGTACAGCCCTGGTCTAGAGTTGTGTTATTAAGAGACACCACACACTGTTTGCCCCCAGGATAATTATATAATACATGTAGCAGGAAGCTCTGCCAGGGCTTCAGCTTTTGAGAACATGCTTAACATCACACTGTGGCTGAAAGTTAGGTTTTCTCTCTCAGCATAGGCTTTTGTGCACAAGCTCACACACAACCACCAGAACGTCCGCAGCATCTACACATCCCACATGATGTTACAGTGACACTAGATTCAGATTCAGATTTTATTTGTCACATACAATATCACTTAGTACAACAGGCAGTGAAATGCTTTTTGCAATGCAACGCCCGAACTTAAGAACACTAGAGAGAGGGAATGAAGAAAAAAAACAGATAAGAATGGCTGCGATACGTAGCAGATAAAGTGCAAATGTAGGGGGTGGAGTATTAATATAAATAATGTTTATAGTATACATACAAGAACTCTGCAGGGTGGAGAATTAGTGTGGTAGTGAACAGGGCATGCAGTGCAGAGCAAGACAGCTGGGAAATGGCACAAAGAGAGAAGCCTGGTCTTCTCCAGATCCTCAAACACACCCATACTTCAAACTCACTAGACAACCGAATCAAAGGAGACAATAACTGATCAGATAAAATATCCCACAAAGTGTCATTTCAGACAAAGGAATAACTTTTAGATTCTCAAAGAACCTAAAGAAAGGCTGGATCGTAAAGGGCGCACATCCTATACTTCAATTATATTCTACTTTCCTATGAGGAACACATTCTACATTTATGTGCATTGATGGAACATAAAAGTGAATTCTTTTACCATGACCAGTTAGCTTTAAGAATTAACGAGGCCCTTTAGGAAACTGTGGCATTGAATCTAATATATGTAAATGAAGTCTGTTCTGATTAGACATTTTTTTATTGTGCCTTATTCAAAAAAGCAGTCCAACCGAAACACCCCTCATCGCTTCAATGCAAATGGGTGGAGCAAACTGTCAAAATGCACAAATGTGTTTTAGATTCTGGTTCATTAAAGATATTTTATTCGAAATGTGTTTTTCTAGCAGCATGGTTTCAATGGTTTGGATTCAATGTTTACTGCCTTTTAAAAAAAAAGGGATAACAATCTGATTTTGCATTAAATCAGATCTACACTGGACCTCAATGAAGTTATGTTTAACAATGTTTAGAACTTTTGCAGGCAAGACCACACGCTGCTGAAACCTGTCCCTCTTATGCCAGTTATTTCTGTTCTGTAAACGTGCATTTGTTCGCCAAGGTACAAATTATGAGGGAAGGAGAAGACACCTGTCACTCTATGAGCTCAGGGGGGGGAACTCCCCTCCACACAAGGGATTAAACATACAGGCTGTTGGCTGTTTACACTGGACCAACAGATGTCTGCTTCAACTATGACAGCATGCACTTCACATTTAGGACATTAAGCAGGCCAGTAATACATTAGTCCAAGTCTTTCAACACTAATACACCAATATTATGCTTCTCAAGCATAATATTTATAGGCCAGGCCAACAGAAGAAAAGCCAAACCCTAAAATTTTTATTTCAGGTTGCTTTGGACAGCACACCTACAGATCTGCATGTAGCAACAGAACATACAGCTCTGTGCAAAAGTCTCAAGCCTCCCTTCATTTCTTCATATTTTGCCTCCAAAGAGCCATACTTGCTTTTTTATTGTAGTCTTGATGAACTATTCTCCAGGCTTCTTTAAGGACTTCCAAAGGCTCTTATTTTCAGCCCAGTCTTTGAACCTGACCCGTTTAAGAGGAATAGTTTTTGTTTGTTAAGCCACACAGTGACCTAAAGATAAATCATTCAGGCAAAACAAAGCACATCTAACTTAAAGAAACAGGTGCATATGACTCCAGATAATCAGTATACTGGTTGTGCTGAATGCTGAGTAGTTGGAACACCTAGACCTTGCATCTTTAAACACTTGGCAGCCTTTTTTCTCGTTTCTTTAACATTAATGAACTCAATATGTCAAAGATAAGAGTCTGACGGTGATAAAAAAAACAGTATTTGTGCACTTCAAAGTGTATCAAAGATAAATGTAAATAAATGAGGGGTGTCTTAGGACTTATACAGTATTATACGCTTTTGCGAGCTCTAAAATAAAAAGGTGAGGATGTAAAAGAGAAGTGAACGAGGTTAAAAGTCAACAGATTCAGATTCAGTTCTAGTCAACAAGAGGCGAATTCGTCTCCACGATGTTCCTTCAAAAAGCAGCGGAAATGTGCAAACTGCAAGCTGACAGAGCAACGACCGGCTGAGAGCACACTGATGAGAAGCTCAGCCTGCTCTGCGAATACCACACAAAACCTTCATAACACAAAACACACCTGGTTTCTGGGACTCAGGGTGCTGTTGGTGCACTGGAGCAAATAAAATAAACACATGGCTTTCACTATAAACGAGCAGCTTAGCTAATCAGCAGGAACAGAAGCATAACAAACATTTAGTATTAACTTTCTTGCATGTTTCATGAAAGCTTTTTTGAACTAACACAAACAGCATTAAAAAATATAGAAATATGTATAAACCATAAAAAAGCATTATATATATATATATAAATATATATTCACACACACACAAAAACTTCTTTACTTATATTTTTGTGTTAGAAACTAAAAAGAGACTAAAAAGGGCTGTTTTATTAAATTAAAAATAATCAACATAGCAACGCCTGTTCATCAGATGCTGTAAGATAAATGTATTGTTTTGCAAGTAAAAGGCATTAGAGCCAATACTACAGAAATTTGCAAATTAAACGGGGTTTTAAAAGGCGTCTAGATTAGAAGATGCTCGTTTTGGGTTTCAGAAGGTAGTCTTAAACTTAACGGAGGAGTTCTCGGTCGGAGACCCGGTCGGGAGAGGCTCAGTCCGTGCAGCCTTTAAGCAAACAGCCCGGTCCGCGAACAAACTTAACACAGTCCACAAACACATCCGGCCGCACACTACCTGAGGTCGGTCGGAGCCGTGTTCTCCACCTGAGATATTCCCAAATAACAAGCGTAGATGCTCAAAAAGTAAACTTTAAGAGGGTCATCCGTCACCAGGACCCCTCTCTCTTCTGTCTTCTCCTCACTCTCGGCCCTCCGTTCCACTTCCTCCACACACAAGCATGGCGGTGGCAGTCCGCCCTGAACTGTGATTGGCTTATCCCACCTGTGACGCGCCCCACCCGCTGGAAGACGATTGGCTCGTTTCCCGCAAAAAGACATAAAAACGCACAAACTGACTGACAGCACAAGGACCAGAATATTTATACGTTTAATTTTTTTGCACAAACAATTTAAATACACTCACAGACACACACACACACACACACACACACACAACACATGGCCTGTCAAGTGTCTGTTAATAACTGCAAGGTAATATCACATCACTAAAGTGATATATGTTTTTCCTAGATGTCATTTACGAAATAGGAACTCAACAATAATGCACCTCCACAAATGCTGTATTTGTGATTATGCACTGCGAAGTTTATTAGAAAGACGCTTTGTTTAGAATGCATATCTTAATGGTCAGGAAATGCCATAATAATGGGTGCGTCTATCTGTCTTGTTTTGTACTCAGTGACACCGAAAACGGCCATAAAGTGAGATTTGTTGCCACAGTTTAAATATTTTGCTTTTAAAAAGGAACGTATTGTATATGATCTATAATCAGATTCAGAATCTTTTACAAAAATAAACCAAAGGATATACACAATACATTTGGTTTAATGATGCCACAGTGTTAAAATATTTTAAACTTCATGTAATGTAATGTAATTACACAAACTGTACATACAAAATAAACAAACTACAAATGTAAACAGTGACCAAGATATGATCAAAATAAATTACAGAGTGTCCTGGAGTGCAAAGTGAAAAGTGTTTTTAAGAGGTACAATTGCAGATTGAAAGGAACTTCTCTCATTGCAAAACTTTTGGTTCTGATGGATTGCAGCCTATTTTCAGATGGAAGAGTCACAAAAATGTTTGTGTCCAGGGTGGGAGGAATCACTGTTGACTTTCCTGCTGCTTCAGGGTCCTAGAGGCTTACAGGTCTTGGATAGAAGGCAGGTTGCAGCTGAACACATTCTCAGCAGAAAAAATGACACAAACAATGATGTAACCAATTATGCAGAGGTAGAAGTACACAATCTTTGACTTTGGCAAGTTCAATTACTTAAGCTGGAGTACATCCAATGCTTTGGGTGTTTTTTTCGATGAGAGAGCCAGGGGCGTCATAGTTGGGTGAAAAGTGGGACTAAATTACCAGGGCCCCAAGTGGGGGGAGGGCCCATGAGGTTGTAGGTAGTTATGAACCTCGACCTTATGGGGGCCCGTGGTCATTGCTTGTGCATAGGGCATAGAATTTGGAGCTACGCCCCTGGAGTGAGCTAATGTTAAGCTCCAACTTGAGGTCCTGTGAGATGATGGTTTACAGAAAGTGAAAATATGGGGAGTAGATGTGCTGGCTGAGAGAAGCATGATGAGGGTGGTGGACACAGGGGCGTAACACCCCCACTTTTGCTAAAATGTGATTCCATCCCCCCTACTTTTGTCAGATTATATTGTATTAAATTGATTAAACTGTATTTATAACTTGGAATCCCTATCTTAGAACCCCCACACTTTTGGAAAGCTTGATCCGCCCCTGGGTGGACAGGTGACTGAAGGTTCAGCTACTGGAACAGAGGTAGAAGGGTAGTGGAGAAAGAACACAACCTCAAGAGATACTGGTGGTCCAAGAATCAGAGACACATGCTGCCTCCGGTCAGTCAATTTGTCAGTGAGCTATCTACAGGTGGGTTTAGGCATGTTCCGTTGCAAGAGCCTACCTAGGATGACATTGATAAAAGTGTGACTAAAGTTCAAAAGATTATGAAAAAAGAGGTTCCTGTAGAGTCCAGGTGGTGGAAGATGGAGTAAGATCTGCTGAGACCCTCACTGTCTTCAGAGGGTCTCAGAAGGGTCTCAGCACTTAGCCTCAAGTTTACCTTATTATCATTAACAGCTGTGCATACATAAATATAGTAATGAGACATTTCTCCATGTACCATGGTGCAACATATTGTAACATTCAACAAAACACAAGCTACAACAACAAAAATAAAAGCTATAAAACAAAGAGGCACCACAACAATTGTAACAGTATAGTATGAATAGGATGTAAACCTTCCAGTGGGATTTGTGCCATAAGTCTGGTTGCAGTGGGCAGTTAGTACAATTAAAACACACTGTGAGTGTAAAATGCTGTCCATTAAATCAAATTACAAGACATGAGAGTGCTCGTTGGAACAGCTGTGCAGCTGCCACTGAAAGTTCAAATTGGTAGAGATATTAGAGGAGCCGCATGTTCGTGTCAAAAATAACTAACAAAAACTTTGTGTTGTCACATCACCAGTCAGCAGCCACAAGAGGCCGCTGCTGTCTAAGAGTTCTAAAGGACAATTTTTTGACTGGGTGCGTGGTCTCATCTCTGGTCAGGGAGAACTGTAATAGCCCTCCGCTGGCTGGGGTTGAGAACATGATTATGAGCATGTGTTGTGTGTTTGGGTTCCAGTTATAAATATCCTACTTTGTGTTTCCTGCTGTGTTGGTTTTTAAACGTGTAGTTGTGTTTGTTCAGTTCTCTTGTTTTCTGTTTTGGGCCTCAGTTTCTGTTCTGTTTGAAATAGAGAAGGTAAAGAAAAGAATGTCTGACTTCTCCCGTGCCTCCCTGCTGAACAGGCTCCTGACGTGTGTGTGATTTGATAGGGTCCTGTTGGACTAACTTCTCTGGTAGAATCTTAGACAAAATCTTCAAGCACATGGCTGGGCAACTAATTTCTACAGGGGGGCACATGAAACATCTTAACTTTGTTGGATGGGCGGACCAACGATAACTTGAACATAATTCAGCTTAATATTAATTTTCTCCCATTGTAAAAAGCAGTACATTTTATATATTGATAAGCGGCTAATAATACTCAGATGTATAAGAATATTCAGTTAATATATTTATGTAAATATATTAATAGTGGTGTAGGTTGAAGAGGAAAATAATTCTATAAAAAAATATTTTTTAGATTTAGATTCAGATTTTGAGGGAAACATTTACATTTACATTTACGGCATTTAGCTGACGCCCTTATCCAGAGCGACGTACAACAGTGCTCAAGTAATCC